>CM076570.1:1268525414-1268698952 GCA_034641835.2 Pinus albicaulis
AAGGAGCTGATGTCGATAGAAGGAGGTCCGCCATAGGTGAGGCAATGAGAGATCCTCAACGAAGGCACGAGAGAAAATAGTAGAGCGACGGACAGACTGACACTAATGATGATGGTGAAATGGAAAGGAATGAGTAGCGAATGGACGACTTCCCTTGTTAGAGCATAAAGGGCATGAATGACATGGCAGCGACTGACACAATATCATAAGGGATAGGGGACAGTGGGACTGAAGGCCATAATGTGTGACACAAGAGAGAGACCAAGCAATGAAGGATGGAGGGCTATAGCGGGGTTCAAAGGGACTCGGGATAGGCTCCATGAATGCAATGATGACTCAACTTGGATGCTCTAAACAAGGGCGACTCGATGGTGCTGCCACATAGTAAAGGCCCAATGGGGGACCATGAAAACATGAGTACAAGATGGTAACTCATGACAAAAATCGACACGAACAAAGACAAGTAAGGAGGCAAAATGGTGCCCCAAGTGCAAGCGTCGTAAGTGAAGAAATGCGATTTTAAGGAGAGGTGAAGTGACCCTTCTTGGACAAAATGTGCCCTGGTGAAGTATCAAATCACAAAAAACTAACAGAGATGCTCATTTGCGGAGCTAAACTGACCTTTCCAACGCAGTGCGACGGTTTTGTCGAAACGGGGCTCGGTATGGTCGCGACAAGCACAGAAAGAAGAACAACGATTCTTAATAAGGCGATTTCCCTCCAAATTCACTCATTTGCTAGTGTTGCTGTGGTGAATGTAGAGAGGAGAGAAGGCCCTAAATCTTGCGACGAGCGTAGCGGACAAACCGACCATTGGAATCGAGATCCGTCAGTGGAAGGTAAGAGGCCTAACCTTACTCTTTCAATTTGATGGATTGAAAGTTCAGTTTAGGTCCCAAAAGCTCAGGAATAGACCCTCCTTCATCTCTACGGCCGGGTTGCACTTTTTGGGCCAAAAAGTACGACCTGGGAAGCAAGTTTCAGGGCAAAAACTGTGACCTGTCCCAGAATTGGGCAGAAAAGTGCGACCTGGAAGATGAGGGGGTTTTGGTGCTGTTTTATGGCTGCGAGTTGGGTTTTTGTGTTTGGTTATGATATTCCCTATCTGTATGCTGAAAAAGATGATGTTTTTGTGTAGATATGGCAGATATACGGGTTAGGTGGAGAGAGAGAGACCTGGGTACATTACGAAGCACTTTGCAGAGATCCAGACGAGATCAGGATTTTAGTAGTGGTGTTTTTGTGTTGGCCAGTTTGGGGTTCTAAAGTTTTGGAGAAACCTTTGATGAGGCGGAGAGCTTTGTTGTGGGATTATTAGTTCTTGGGATCCAGTGTTGGGGTTCCCATGTTTTGGCCAGGTTGACAAAGACCAAAAGATGAGACAACATAGAACCACTTTGGGACCCTAGGATCTAGCCCTCCTAGGTCTAGAGAGGGATCTCTCTATATGAGTCAAAGGATACGTATTTTAGGCTTAAAGTATAAGATTTTAGGCTAGTTATAGGCTCGAGGTTTTTTGTTTAATTGTTTGTGTTTGGTTGGAGGGAATCAGGACAAGAAGAACCAATATGAGACAAATACGAGCAAAGAGGAAGCTTAGGCAGAGGAAAATAACTCAGAGAACATCAAATCCATTGGGCTATGGAGTCAAGAAAGGATTTATTTGTAATCAATGTGCAAGCTTTCATTTGGGCTAGTCATCTAGAGCATTTGGATCTTAAAGGATAATTGGTGGAATGGTACATTAAGGAAAAAAAATGAAAGGAGTAGAACCAACCAACTCTGTCTATAGATCAAGCCAGAGGTCATTTAACTCCGAGCCTGCTTGGCCAGAATTAGAAGTGAAACAAGGGATCTTGGAGAGGTTTAATTGGGATGGAAAGCTCCTAGAGAGACAAAGACCAGGTTCTAGACCTCCAGGGTTCTCAACACATTCAACTAAATCCTATCAAGAACATCTAAACACATATTTCATTAATTCATACATCAGAGAGCAGGAAATATCATCCACTACACTGGTTAAATCAATTGAAATCAACATTCAGATACACATATAAGTAGAAAACATTGAGGTAGGGAGAGGAGGAAACATAGGGCACCTATCAAGGGTGAATCCTATATTATACTTCTATTGCCTACCAGCAGAAATGAAATGGAATTAAACACAGAGAAAAGAAAACATCACCAGCTACTTTAGATCAGGATCCAAAGAGACATGCTTGTCATATTAAAAACAACACCAATCAGGTACATCATAGCCCATAACTTGAACATTCAGTGTGAATACATCTAGCCTCAGTCTATCTTACAATTTACACAGAGAACTTGTCTCAAGAGGAAACAATACATGCGTTTCACTGATATCTCATCAACAACCACAACAATGTTTCTTTCTGTGTTTTGTAGTAGAGGATGGATAGAAGATAGACCAGAGAGGGTAGGTGGACCCTAAATATAACATTAAACATAAAAATGAATACAGGGCCGAAGCCTGTCCTTTTTGAAGATGAGTATTTAACTTCTGTCATCTCTTTCATGAAAGAATGATCTTCCCTGGATATGACTTTGACATATTTCGGCTGTGGTGATCTGCTGTACTTTGTGGTGCATAAACAAAATGCAAATGAACTACTGAGAAGTCTGCTATATAAATGTTCTGCTGGTCTCAAACTGCCGTTAGGGTATAAATCCCTTCAGGGGCGCCGTGCATAATAAAGACTGTATGGGCGCCCTATACCTGATGAAGAAAAACATTTCCGATGATATGAATACCCTGATACTCTAATCTCTCGCGCTGTACCTTCTGTGAGATGTATGGTTCTTTGAACCGGCGCCTGTGCTTCCTCAAATCCTTGCGAGGGCGCAAAAATCTCTTCTTTACGGCCTCGAGCTCTATGCTGTTCCAGTACTGTCTTCTTTCATGCATTCTGAGCCTTGATGGTGCCGGAGACTTCAGATCTTAAATCTGTCCTTTGGTGGAGAAAACCACTCTGCTGATGTGAAAACCTGATGTTCATTAACTCCTTTGTCTCTGTCAGTGGAAATCTTGTTGTTGCCCTCCCTGTTTTGTGTATTCTAATAATGATGAGTTTCCTCGCTGCTCTGATCTGCGGATCCTGCATCAGAATCCAAACATAATGCAATGGGGGGGGATGAGATGGTAGCGCGGCGGCGGAGAAATGGTGGCTTTTACTATAATGGTAACAAAATGTAATGAAATGGTGAGAACTTATGAGTAATAGGTTTTGGTGATAATATGCAGCGCAGACCGTGGGATCATGGTCTGGGAACAAAGATCAACGGTGGATATTGAGTGGCGTAACAATATATGAAACGGGCAAAAAGCATCCAAAACACATGAAATGCGACGGAAATGAATGTAAGAATGGGACCCGGCGGGGGCGGAGGGCGATTAGACCAGAACCATCGGATCCAGGGGAGGATCAACGGCCAAGATCTAATCGGAGCCATTGCAATCGGAGGTAAAAAAAGATGTAAAATATTTCAAACATTGCGATTGCGATTAAGGAGGACGAGCGATGACCGTTGGATCGTGTATCAAATGGACGGATGAGATTAAATCGGGAGACAGAGGGAAGGGGTTGCGATTGTGACCGGGCGGAGGGTGCGATTAATGCTGGACCCTCGGATCTGTGGGGAGAATGGACGGTCGGGATTAAGTCGGGAGATCGCAATCGGAGCACGGTGAAGAAGGCATGCGATTGAGTTATGCGATTGTGATGGAGCGATTGGCGCAAGGACGTTGGATCGACGGGACAGATCAACGGTCAAGAATAGATCGGAGGGTCGCCATCGGAACTCGGATGGAAGAACTCACGATCAATCGCATCTCAATCACTTGCGACAGACCGATCGGAGGGTGCACATAACAAGTTGCGATCGCGATCGGGCGGGGGGCTGCGATTAGCGCTCCGCCGTTGATTGGAACGACAAATCAATGGCCAAAAACAGGTCGCGGGACTTTGTTTAATAGTCAATCGCATCGGGATTTTTTGACATTACAAAGGAATTTACACCCGCCCGGCCTTCCTATTGCGATTAGCGCTTGGGACTTAAGCGCTTGGTCCCAGCGCTGGGGCATATGGGGGAAGTGGTTTGAAAGGGGCTTGCGGAAAGGGGCCAGGCCTTATAATAAGGTCGGGAAGTGGGTTTTGGCCCATTTAAATGGAATTTGAAGGCCAAGGAAGGGAACGATAGAGGAGTAAGGGAGGAAAATTGCCAACAAAGGTTAGGGGAAGAATTTTAAGGGGATTTTGGGGAGATTAAGGGGGTAAGTGGGAAATAGAAGGGGAGACAAGGGGAAA
The DNA here is from genome assembly GCA_034641835.2 of Pinus albicaulis. Classification (NCBI taxonomy): domain Eukaryota; kingdom Viridiplantae; phylum Streptophyta; class Pinopsida; order Pinales; family Pinaceae; genus Pinus; species Pinus albicaulis. Next base: position 1,268,529,740 of record CM076570.1, read on the forward strand.
AGGAAAGAAGTTAAGTGGGGGGGTGAGATGAAGGGAAAAGGAGGCCTTTTGGGCATTTCTTCATAACAGAGAGGCTTTATAAGGAAAATCAGCAGAGGGGTTTTGAAAATGGAGAAAAGGCACAAAGAGGCTTCAAGGATGATGTGTTTACAAGGGAAATGCATTCCTTGAAGTCTCCACACCAATTTAGCCCCCTGTTTGCTTGTCAAAAATTTCATAGGGGGCTAACAGTGGCTCCACATGGGGATGGCTGCTCCTTGGAGGAGTCAAGAAACCAGATATGATATTTGGGATAGGCCAGATGCCTGCTGTCATAAGCCATCTTTCTTCTTTGATTTCAGCTGCCACCATAGGATTGAAACATTAGCAGAAAGACTTCCCAACCAATCTACCTACCCAAACTACAGTTCTAACAGTTTCCCTTTGGGTGCATTTGAGCTAGCAGACCCCATACATTTATTTTACAAAACAAAAACAAACCTATTCTAAATCTACCCTTATTTCTTCATGAGGCCAGATTAGACTGTTAACCTCATCTATTTCTCTACCTAATCTACTACCTGTTGGGATTAAACTGTCCAACAGGTTTCTTCGCCTACATTCTAAGACAGGAAATTTAAACACAGCCAAGCCAGGATTAGACTATCTGACTTGCTGGGCAGAAACTTGTAGAAAACAAAGCTATGAAGGCATGGAATTCTGCAACTGTGAAACATCCTTCTTTCTTTCTTGTGACTCAGGTTTTGAGCATATTTGAGTCACCTCTTTTCTTTGCTTCGATACGATTTTTGCATATTAGGAATATTATTTTCACTTTGCTTTGTCGGATTTTGGGTTATTTTATTAAAGCCAATCTTTTGCACATCAGAGGTTCATGTTTTGGGCATGTTTGAACCTCCCCTTTCTCTCTGTTTTTTTTTTTTAACATTTTTCTCTTTTTCTTGAAAATGAAAAACTACAATAGTATGTACAATGGAAATGAAACTGGAAATGAAAAATCAGCAGAAGTAGTGTTTGAGCATCCTTCCATTAACAGGACCCCCAAACAGCTCTGTACCATCGACTCTTGCAGAAAAAACACATTAGGACCTGATGTGGATGACAAATGGACCTTGCCACAAGTACATCAATTGCCATGTACTTGCCCTTGTCCTCTCTTCTTGAATCCCATCTCAGAACCTTATCTCCAACCTTGAAATCTGAAGCTTTGGTTCTTTTTTCAAACTGTCTCTTTATGCCTTCCTGTACTCTGATAGCTCTGCTATAAACCTGCTCTCTTGTTTGCTGCAGATGGATTGTTTCATTAATTCTCCTTATCATGTTGTCCTCTTCTGATTGGATCTCTTGAACAAGCTTGATTACTGGAACTCCAAGACTAGTAGGAAACATTGCTTCAGCCCCATAAACCAGCTGAAAGGGTGACACGCCAATAGATTTTTTTGTAGTGAGCCTGTCTGCCCACAAGGCATGTATCAACTTTTTATGCCATGATCTTTTGTTCTCTTCCAACAGCTTCTTAATAATTGTAACCAGGCTTTTATTTGATGATTCAGCTAGGCCATTACCCTGGGGGTAGTAGGCAGTTGAATGTCCAAGTGATATTCCGTACCTATGACAAATCAACCATTCTTTTGGATCTAAAAGCCGCAGCATTGTCAGTGATTATTTTCCTTGGACAACCAAAACGAGATAAGATGAAGTCTTCTAGGAACCTAATGTTGGCAGCAGTGTTGATGGCATTCTAGTAGGTATAAGCTTAACACTATCCATTTAGTAAGTAATCATGTCAATTAAAATGTTGCTGTTGCGAGAACGGGATGAATTTCTCCTATAAAGTCTAGGCCCCATTGCATGAAAGGACCTTCTATGGTGATGGGCTGTAGAGGGAGGGGAAGGAGTTTTCTTTTGCCCTCAAAGATCTGACATTTATGGCAGGAAAGAATCATTTTATGGACATCACTGAAGAGGGTAGGCCAATAGTAACCAGCCCTGAGTATCTTATTTGCAGTGGTTTTCCAACTCAGGTGGCCTCCACACTCCCCAGCATGGAATTCTTGTTTAATTTTTTCAGCTTCAGTTTCAAACAAACATTTCAGCAAAAGGCCATTAGGATTTTTCCAATATAGGTTCTCATTCAAAATACAATAATTTCTAGCTTTGAGTTTAATGAATCTGGCCTTTGTTTTAGATAGTTCTGGAGGGGCATTGAGGTTAGTGAGCACATAAAGGATGTCGGTATACCAAGGAGAGTTCTGAAACTGCTCCTCGACAGTTGGATGGGGCAATCCTTCTTGCTCATCTAAGGCATTCATCATGTTAATGTCCAAGGCCTGCAAATTTGATTCAGCCATTAATTGGGCCAGGCCTTGACCTTTGATCAGCTTGGTGGGTTTTATTTCAAGGTTGTATTCTAAGATTGTAGCAATCCATTTGCCCCTTTTTCCATCAGGGTCTTGGGACAAGATGTCTTTGACCACTATATTTGGCACATAGGCTATGGTGTGAGAATGTAGAATGTACACCCTAAATTATTTGAAGGCCTTAATCAGAGCATAGGCCTACTTTTCCATGATGTTGTACTTTAAGGGCGCATCTCTTAAGGCTTTACTGAAGAAGGCTATAGGCTGTTCATTACCTTCTGAATTTTTCTGCAGCAAAACTGCAACTATTGTGTGTTGAGAAGCAAATGAAAAGATCAGAAAATATTTTGAGAAGTCAGGGCTGATAAGGACAGGGGCCTGAGTGAGCACAAGCTTTACTGACTCAAAATATTTCTTGGCTTCAACAGTCCACTTAATTCCGGCATCTTTCTTCAGCATTTCAGTCATTTTCCTAAGATGTTTGGAAAGATTGGGGATAAATCTCCTAAGGAAATTGATCTTCCCAATGAAGGACTGCAACTCCTTGATGTTTCTTGGATGTGTAATTTGGAGTATTCCCTCAACTCTCTGGGGGTCTATCCTGATCCCTTTCTCAGATATAATGTGGCCTAGAAGTTTACCTTCTTGCAGCCCAAAGACAGTTTTCTTAGGATTTAGGGACAGACCATACCTTCTACACTTTTCAAAAACTTTTCTCAGATGTTTCAAATGTTCTTCTTCAGTTTTAGAGAAGACAGTCAAGTCATCCAAGTAGATAACTATAAAGTGTCCTATCTCCTCTGAGAAATCTATGTCCATCGCTCTCTGGAAGGTAGCTCCAGCATTCATCAGTCCGAAAGGCATTTTTAAGTACATGAAGGTGCCCCATGGAGTGGTAAAGGTTGTTTTGAGTTGATCCTCTGGGAGTACCAAAACTTGGTTTTACCCTGAAAAACCATCAAGCAGGGAGATTCTCTTAGAGCCCACTACCTTTTGTAGGATGTGTTCCATTCTAGGCAAAGGGTAGTTATCTTTCAGGGAGGATCTATTGAGGTTTCTGAAGTCTATGCATAGTCTGATCTCCCATGTTTTCTTCCTTACAGCCACTAAGTTTGACACCCAATCGGAAAACCTTACAGGGACTATAATGCCTGCCTCATACATCTTTTTAATTTCTTTTTCTACTGCAGGCAATTGTTTTGGATTAATCCTACGGAGTTTTTGTCTGAAAGGCTTCTGATTCTCCTTTAGTGGTATCTTGTGTTGTATGATGTTGGTGTCATAGGCCTTTAAGTCTTCATAGCTCCATGCAAACACATCAATGAATTCCTTAAACAGGTCAATGTATTTTTCCTTCATGTTTGCAGGTATAGAATTAGCCAGTTTTATCATTTTGGGCTTATCTTCAGTGCCTATGTTGCATTCTTCTATATCTGATTCTGCATGTTCAATTATGGGCTCTTTTGCTACGTCATCAAAGTCAAAAAGGTCTTCTAAGGGTGCCAGGCCTCTGGGTATGTTCTTACCTTTGGCCTGCAGCACTTCGACCTCTTCATTTTCTGCGTTTTCGCTATTTTCGTTGAAATTTCCAGTTTGTTCAGAAAAAGAATTTATTTCTATGTTACACGGTGTTTCTTGTCCATCTGAGGGATCTCCATCTAGGCAGAAGCTATCAGATTTGGAGTCTGAATCAGAAAATTCGAACTCATTTCTGCCTATCAGGAAATCCTCGATCTGTTTGTCTCCTTCAAAGACCTGCCAATATTTTTCATTGTCCGGCACTGCAGGCCTGAATTTGGTCTGAATGATAATTTGTTGGTCAACTGGGGCCTTAGGATGTGAGCTAGCTAGACATGCTAATCCATTTTCCACTGCATTTTGACCCCTGGGAACAAACACTAATTCATATTCAACAAATGTTTTCAGCAAATCTAGAGTGTCATTCTTGTATGCTCTTAGTCTGGGATGTTTTGTTGAATACTCACCATTCACCTGTTTGATCACTAACTCTGAGTCTCCTCTCACAGATATCCTACGGGCTCCTAGTTTTTTCAACAGATTTAAACCCAAGAGCAGAGCCTCATATTCTGCAATGTTATTCGTGCATTTGAAATGCAGATTGACAGCGTGGCTCTCTGCGTGATCATTTTCAGTGTTACGTAGCCACACTCCTGCTCCAACACTCTGCCTAGTATAGGACCCATCAAAGTTCATTTCCCACAGGGGTTCATTGTTTACTTCGTCTTCATCCCCTCCCCTACAGCTGGATTCGCCATTATGTTGAGTTGTGATGTTTGTGCTAGGAGGGGGGTCGTTTTGTGGTTCATTATGGTCATGGAGATTAGGGAGGTGGCTAGCTTGTTGTTTTTGTTCTGTTTCCGTTTCATTCAGAGTTATATTTTCAGCAGTTCGCCCATGGTCTTCTTCTTCGTCTTCTTCCAGAGTATCCATTATGTTGAAATCCATGGGCTGTATGTTTGTATTTCCATTATCTGATCTCGGCTCTTCTGAGGATTGGTCATTGTAGAGAATGAAAGAGTCCAGATCTGTATGTACAGAGTATAATGGCGAATTTTTAGGCTTCTCAGGGCTACTGACTAGGAATTTCATCTGAGATTCTCTATACAGTCTTCTAAGTTGGCCAAATATAGGGATAGTGGCATATGAGCCATCCATCTGCATTGTTCCCTGCAGTTTGGCTCCCCATGATCTTGACAATAGCATGCCATACTTTGGTGGCACATCTGCCACCACAACATCCATGACCATACATTTGGCAGGAATCTGGGTTAAACTCACACATAAGTCTTTGATGAGGCCTAGGCATTTTACTCTGCTGGAGTCAAATGAATATAAGTCTTTGTATGGTCTGGTAATTTCTAAGCCTAGCCTCTCCATCACTACCTTAGGCATTAAGTTGTGTGATGCTCCAGAATCATGCATTGCATTGTGCAGGATCCTTTCATGAATGTTAAGACTGATATAAAAAGGTGGAACTACCCCTTCCTGAAACTTCCCTTCAATTTTGGGACCAAAGAGTAGGGCTGGTTGATCATCATTCAAATTTACAGAATCATTCATTTCTCCTAGATTTAATGCTTTCAAAATTTGGCCTTTATATACATCCTGAGTGGCCAGCTCAATAATGGTACAGAGATTTTGATTTTTGCAAGTTCACTCTCTAAATTGAAAGTGGACTTTGTCTTGGAAACGCCTGACTCTGTTTTATTTGTTGCCTTGGTGGCTGAGTCGTTTGGTGTTTTCTCACTATGTACAAGGTTTGGAACAGTTGTATCAGGAGTACCAACTGAAGTGCTAGTACTTCTAGTTGGTTGACTTTGTTTTTCGGTGTCCTGGTTGTCCTTCTCCTTATGTTTACCAGAACTTTCCGCTGCTGTTTTGTTACTTACAGAGGTTGCTTTAGACGTTTTTTCAGGTCTTTTCTTTATGGTCACCTCAGGAGTCTTTATTTTGGAAGTATCTTGGCTTTTCTTGCTCCTAAGGTCATATTATTCCCGGACCTGTAGCATGGCATCCTCAAATCCTAATCTGTAATTCTCAGTTTCCAACCATTCCTCATCCCAAAATAATGGTGAGGGATGATCTTCTTCTGAATCACAGTTAAGGACTGAGTCCTCTGCTTCAAACATGTTAATTGTATTCCCTTCAGACTCTTCAATGATTCCCTCGTCTTCATCTAAAAAATTTTCTTGAAATGGGGGAATGATTTGTTGATCTGACTCTCTTTGTCTGTTGGGAGCAGCATTGTTTCTTCTAATGTTTTGGTTCTGGTTTCTGTTCTGGTTGTTGTTTTGGACAACCATCCTCTTAATCATTTGTTGCAGTTCTTCCACATTTTTGGAAAGTCTGTCATATTTGGGATCATATGTGGAAGCTATGTTGTCATCCCTATAGGTTACCCTCTTCTCGGCTTTCAGTCTTGCCCTTTTTTCCATAAGGTTTGCTTCTATGGTTATGGCTCCTTTCTGCATGTCTTCTAGGGTGGTTTACTCCTTATCTCTAAGCTCATAGGCCATGTCAGCATCAAATCCATCCGGATATTTTGCTAGGGCCATGCCTTGTGGAGGTTTCATGTGTGGGGGGAGAGCATTGTAAATGCTGTTGAATCTAGTGGTGTAATCATGAACACTCTCTCCTACATTCCTCTTAAGGGACATGTATTCTGCTAGGAGCTGGCGAGGGTTGGCTCTAACCTCCCATTTGTTTATGAAGGTCTGGTATAGTGCGGGGAGATCTTGAATACTACCAGGAGGTATATTTTTGAACCACTTTTTCACCTCACCCCCTAAGCTTTGGGCAAAGATCCTCATTTTGATTGTTTCATCATCAATCTCCATGTAATCAAAAGAATCCTCCATTTTATCTACATGTTGTTGAGCTGTTATGGATTCTTTAGCAGTGAAGTGCAGGATTTTTGATTGATAATCATTTGGTAAGGGTAACAAAGGTTGGGGTAGAACTAAAGGCGCATACCAAGCTGCCATGATGATATTCTGGTGAGGCAAAGGGTTAATTTGAGCAGCTGGTATTTGAATGATAGGGATATTAAGGCCAACAGAAGTCTCTTGAGAAGATCTAGGATGAGAGAGCCCCAAGTTTTGAAGGAAGTGAAGGTCAGGAGGTGTGGAAGGAGGGGTTTCACTGTCCCTAGTGTTTGGCTAGTCTGAAACACTGAATGACCTAGTTCTAGGTAATCTGTTTGAAAGGTCTAGGTCGAAGAAAGGGTCTAATAGAGTTGCAAGGTCTTCCAGTGCAGAATTATCTCGATGAATGTGACTGGAAATAGTTGGTCTGCTTAGTGTGGGAGCTCTTCTGAGTATATTCTCTGGATTTTCAACTATTTCCGGTGGATCAAGGTTGGGATAAGCTCTTGTATGAATGGTTCTGGAAGCCATAATGTTGTTCCTGCACAAAGCGGCTTAACCCTATTGGTTATTTCTACTGTGGTTAATGTTGTCTCAGGGACTGGCCTCCCAGTGGAGTCTTCATTATGTTTTGGGTTTGGTTTCCCAGTGGAGTCTGATGTGAAACCAAGATAATCATCAGGCCTACTGATCACCAGTGGAGTCTTTTAACGTTTAATAACAATGGAGTCGCCAGGTGGATGATTTAGGATATTTCTAAGGAGTACACTGCCCACCACAGTGCTCGGGCACTATCACCTTTCAGGAATCTCCTCTAAAGCAACGAGTTTCAACCAGAGATTGACTGGGAGGGCATTTACCAGATATGTCACCCCTGAGAAGAGGATGATATCTGGAGGCTACCTGGCCCTTTCCAGGCTCTGTCTAAGAGTATGGTGGATATTCAATAGTGGAGGTTGATTCAAGAAAGGGGTGACTTACTGTCAACCTAGCCAGAGCTCTAAGTTTCTGAGGTTTTTACGAATGTTTAAGGTGAATTATACTCAGAACTCCCCAGCGGAGTCGCCATTATGTTGGGGTTCCCATGTTTTGGCCAGGTTGACAAAGACCGAAAGATGAGACAACATAGAACCACTTTGGGACCTTGGGATCTAGCCCTCCTAGGTCTAGAGAGGGATCTCTCTATATGAGTCAAAGGATACGTCTTTGAGGCTTAAAGTATAAGATTTTAGGCTAGTTATAGGCTCGAGGTTGTTTGTTTGATTGTTTGTGTTTGGTTGGAGGGAATCAGGAAAAGAAGGACCAATATGGGACAAAGACGAGCAGAGAGGAAGCTTAGGCAGAGGCAAATAACTCAGAGAACATCAAAGCCATTGGGCTGTGGAGTCAAGAAAGGATTTATTTGTGTTCAATGTGTAAGCTTTAATTTGGGCTAGTCATCTAGAGCATTTGGATCTTGAAGGATAATTGGTGGAATGGTACATTAAGGACAGAAAATGAGAGGAGGAGAACCAACCAACTCTGTCTATAGATCAGACCAGAGGTCATTTAACTCTAGGTCTGCTTGGACAGAATTAGAGGTAATTACCAGGGAACTTAGAGAGAATAGCTGGTCGTGCAAAGATCCTAGTGGACAGGGCTAACACTAATCCCCAGTGTTCCCAAACCTTCCAGCTAAATCCTACCAAGAACGTCTAAACACAGACTTCATTAATTCATACATCAGAGAGCAGGAAATATCATCCACTACACTAGTTAAATCAATTGAAATCAATATTCAGATACACATAAGCAGAAAACATTGAGGTAGGGAGAGCAGGAAACATAGGGCACCTATCAAGGATGAATCCTATGTTATACTTCTGTTGCCTACCAGCAGAAACGAAATGGAATGAAATGGAATTAAACACAGAGAAAAGAAAACATCACCAGCTGCTTTAGATCAGGATCCAAAGAAACATGCTTGTCATATTAAAAACAACACCAATGAGGTACATCATAGCCCATAGCTTGAACATTCAGCTTGAATGCATCATATCTCAGCCTATCTTACAATATACACAGAGAACTTGTCTCAAGAGGAACTATGCTTGCACTTCACTGATTTCTCATCAACAACCACAACAATGTTTCTTTCTGTGTTTTATAGTATATGATGAACAAAAGATAGACCGGAGAGGGTAGGTGGACACTAAATGTAACATTAAACATAAAAATGAATACAGGGCCAAAGCTCGTCCTGTTTGAAGCTGAGTATCTAACTTCTATCATCTCTTTCATGAAAGAATGATCTTCCCTGGATATGACTTTGACATATTTCGGCTGTGGTGATCTGCTGTACTTTGTGGTGCATAAACAAAAAGAAAATGAACTACTGAGAAGTCTGCTATATAAATGTTCTGCTGGTATCGAACTGCCGTTAGGGTGGAAATCCCTTCAGGGGCTCCGTGCATAATAAAGGTTGTATGGGTGCCCTGTACTTTGATGAAGAACGTTCTGTTGATTAATAAACCCTGATGTTACCCCTTTGCTCGCGTTCGGGACCTTTTGATCGATCCTCGGGGTCTTCAGCTGGTGCTCTGCTTCCTAAAATCCTTGAGGAGGCGCGAAAGTATTCTATTTACTGCCTCGAGCCCTATGATGTTCCAGTACTGTCTTCTTTCATGCATTCTGAGCCTTAATGGCGCCGGAGACTTCAGATTTTAAATCTATCCTTTGGTGGAGAAAACCACTCTGCTGATGTGAAAACTTGATGTTCATTAACTCCTTTGTCTCTGTCAGTGGAAATCTTGCTGTTGCCTCCATACTGTGTATTAATAGCGAAGTTTCTCTTCAGCGCTGTGCGGATCCTGCATCAGAATCCAAACATAATGCAATGGGGGGGAATGAGATGGTAGCGCGGCGGCGGAGAAAAGGTGGCTTTTACTATAATGGTAACAAAATGCAATGAAACGGTGAGAACTTATGAGTAATAGGGTTTGGTGATAATATGCAGCGTAGACCGTGGGATCATGGTCTGAGAACAAAGATCAACGGTGGAGATTGAGTGGCGTAACAATATATGAAACGGGAAAAAAGCACCCAAAACACATGAAATGCGACGGAAATGAATGTAAGAATGGGACCCAGCGGGAGTGGAGGGCGATTAGACCAGAACCATCGGATCCAGGGGAGGATCAACGGCCAAGATCTAATCGGAACCATTGCAATCGGAGGTAAAAAAGGTGTAACATATTTCAAACATTGCGATTGCGATGGGGCGGGAGGAGCGATGACCGTTGGATCTGGGAGGAAACGGACGGCGGAGATGTAATCGGAACAATCGCAATCGGAGGGAACAAAGGGTGACACATATAAACATTTCCGATTACGACTAAGGAGGACGAGCGATGACCATTGGATCATGTATCAAATGGACGGACGGGATTAAATCGGGAGATGGAGGGAAGGGGTTGTGATTGCGATCGGGCGGAGGGTGCGATTAATGTTGGACCGTCTGATCTGCGGGGATAATGGACGGCTGTGTTTGGATCGGTGAATTACAATCGGGGACAGGAAGATAGGACTTGCGATCAATTGCGTTGCAATCACTTGCGATGGACTGATTGGAGGGCACACACAACTATTGCGATTGCGATCAGGTGGGGGGCTGTGATTAGCGCTCCGCCGTTGATTGGAATGACAAATCAACGGCCGAAAACAGGTCACGAAACTTTGTTTAATAGTCGATCGCATCGGGATTTTTTGACATTACAAAGGAATTCGCACTCGCCTGACCTTCCGATTGCAATTAGCGCTTGGGACTTAGGCGCTTCGTCCCAGCGCTGGGGCATATGGGGGAAGTGGTTTGAAAGGGGCTTGCAGAAAGGGGCTAGGCCTTATAATAAGGTCGGGAAGTGGGTTTTGGCCCATTTAAATGGAATTTGAAGGCCAAGGAAGGGGAACGATAAAGGAGTAAGGGAGGAAAATGGCCAACAAAGGTTAGGGGAAGAATTTTAAGGGGATTTTGGAGAGATTAAGGGGTCAAAGGAAATAGCGAGGAGACAAGGAAGCAAGAAAAAGAGAAGTTAAGTGGGGGGAGTGAGATGAAGAAATTTTTGGGCATTTCTTCTCGCAGAGAAGAGAGGCTTTATAAGGAAAATCAGCAGAGGGGGTTTTGAAAATGGACAAAAGTCACAAAGAGGCTGCAAGGATGACATTTTTACAAGGGAAATGCATTCCTTGAAGTCTCCACAACAATTTAGCCCCCTGTTTGCTTGTCAAAAATTTCATAGGGGGGCTAACAGGACGAAGATCCAACCATGTTACTATATTGAGTGGGAAAGGGATCCTTCAAGACATCAGGTATAGGTGTTACACCATTTTTGGGTCATCTAACCTATTATCATTAGATGAACCCAAGTACACCATGTAAGACCAATTTTACCCTAAGTAAAATTGCTTTCACTATGTGAAATAACTTAGTAAAACACCTTTATTAAGTTGTTTATGGCCTAAACGGGAAACCCCAAAAGGAAATAATAAACAAATCTATATTTGTTTATATTTCCTGGTCATACTTAACCCAAAACAAGGAAATCAATTAAATAAATCCTTATTTATCTAATTATTTCCTAGGAATAAGTTATTTAAATCCTTATTTAAATAATATTCCTAGTTAAATTTGACTAAATCATTCATAAATAATTAAATAAATAATTATTTATTTAATTATATCCCCACCATTCCCTTAAAATAATAAATAAATCATTTATTTATTTATTATTTATAAATAAAGGAATTGACCCAAGTCATAAATCCTTTTCCCTCCAACAAATATAATAAAATATTCCTAAAGGGTGTTTCTAGAATTTGATTAATAATATTCTTTTCATGCACCAAGTTCTAGATCGCCCTAATATTTTGTTATAAATAGAAGGGTTTTCTCCATTCATTAGTCACCTTTCATTGCATTAGATCACTCTAGATCTACACCTTTGGTCACATTCTCCATTTTTTCCTTGTGAACTCCCTTTGAGTTCTATGTTTGTCTGGGTTTTCTACACCAACAAGAGAGAGAAATTTTAGATCTGAAATGTTGAGGACTTTCAAAAAACCATCCCATTGAGGAGAACTGGAAACACCTTTCTTGTTTTCCTCTCAGGTGCCCCTTTTATATATAATAAAAAATTCTTTCAAATACATTGTTCTTGTCTTATCTATTGGATGCATGGAGCCACATTTTACTTTTACTGCTTAATGTCTTTTATGCTTAGATCTGGATTTGTGCAGCATTATTTGGATCAACTAACTACAGATTTAAAGATATTGGCAGCCACAATTGATGTTAGGGCTATTTTTTATGCGTAGCTAAAGTGGTCTTTTTTGACGAAATATTCATACTAACAATTGGCGACTCCACACGAGTTTTCTTTTGCAACCACTGTCATTTTATGTATTCCTGCATATCCATCTATTTCAAACCCTAGGGTTTCTCTTCAATTTTCTATTTTTCCTATTTTTATGGTGCTTTTCACCTCTAAAACCCTCAAAAATTCAAATTTTTAACTTCCGTGTGTTTCTGGCCCTATTGCACAGGTGACAGACATTAGCTCCAGCTGAGACGACAACTTTTTCTGAAATCTTCCGGCAAGAGACCCAAATCTGTAGGTCACACTTATTGGCCCAAAAAATGTGACCTGGACTGGAGGGCGCACTTTTCTACCCCAAAACTGCGACCTAGACTGAAAACAGGTCAGAACCTGCGACTTGCCCTTTTTTCTGCAATTTTCCAGCAACTTTTCTGGGTTTGTCTGAAGCTTCTGTCAAGGTTTTCCAGCCTCTGTCTCTGCCCGTTTAGACCTGTTTCTAATATGTTTCACTCAAATAAGTGGGAATATTTCCCCTTAGGGCTTTAGTACCCTCCACTTTTCGTGGGCGAGTTTTAGTTGTTTCAGACGTCTGAATTTTCAGAGTTTCATCCTTCTTCTTTTCAGATCTGATACCTCATTTTCAGATCCTTCTAGATCAGCTCTTCTCCCTTTCAAATCACCTCATTTGGTTTTGTTTGGGTTTATCTCTAGGGTCACCTCCTTGCCCCTCCTACCTTTAGCTGATTCTATCCTTTGTAGCAACAACCTTGCCTCTGACTCTTTGTTGTTCTTTGCACCTTTTTTCAGCAGATTTCTCCTTTAGATCCATGTCCCTCCTGACCTTAGATCTATTGGCCTCTTTTTAGCATGTTTTGATTAGATTTTTTCCCTCTTCTAGAATAGTTTGAGAGACCCACCTTCTTGGGTTAGATTTATGCATCGTTAGATGTTAATTTTCTGTTATTTCAGTCTTATTTACTGCAGATTTATTTTCAGTTACACAACACACTTTTTCTTTTACTCCCAACACGTCTGGGTTTAAAAATTAAAATTAATGCACGCCACACACTTACCCTAAGTGAAGAATAGCCTAGTTAATACTGCCTGGCAAAAAATTTAAAATCAATTGACACTGCCCCTCTCTGCCCTTGTTTCAACATTGACCTCACTTGATTTTGCACCTCCCTGCCCTTGTCGGTTTTTCTTCTTCCCGTCATCATTGCACCTCCAAGGCGTTTATCCTGGAGACTTCTTGGACTTCACCCTCAGTTTCTAGTTGGTTGAATTCCTCCTTCCCGTTGTCATCGAGTAAGTCCTCCCCCGAGTCTGCACTCCGACTCTTCCTTTGATTATTCGGGTTCTCCCCCTACTCCTAGTTCTCCACCTGTTACCTTCACCATGTCTAATTCAGGGCCTAGCGCTAGCGGCAACCCCAATTCTACTGCTAGGTCCGTTTCCAGTGGAACCACTATGGGAACTACCTCAACTATCCCTTTGCTCCCTTATATGGCTGGTCTCAGGCTCCCCGATTTCAATCAGTTGATCAATGATCCTATCCGCCACGATGTTAGTTGGCTTGCTATGCCAACCAAGCTCCCCTCTGACATTCCTAAGTTCGAAGGCCTTGCTAGTGAAGATCCCTCCAACCATATCTGATCTTTCCCGTATGTGGTGTTCATCCAATTCCATTAATGATGATTCCAATCGTCTTAGATTGTTCCAACGCACGCTTACCGGCGAAGCTTCTGAATGGTATGTTGATCAGGCCGCCTCTTCCCATACCACCTTTGCAACCATTGCCCAAGCCTTTTTATCTTATTTCCAACTCCCTCTCCAATACAACACTCATACAGAACTTTTGACTTATTTCCGTCAATCCTCTTCGACCCGCCTTTCCGCTCATGTCGAGGAATGGCGGAGAAGAAGGAGCTTATGTCGAGCCCCCACCTTTGAAGATCGGGTTTACATGGAATGGTTCCTTCGCTCTCTCTTACCTCCCATTAGCAAAGATGTCGCATCCCAGTTCCCTCAAACTGAAGAAGCCGCCCTCCAAACAACCTTGAAATATGACCTTATCTATGCTCAATATGGTTATGTTTATACCGTCCTTACTGACCTCCCCAAGCCCGGTGGCGCTAATGCCCCAGGGGCATATCACTCTACCGATGGTATCATTGGAGCTATTTCACATACCTCTGCTTAACCTCTTCTGGGCTATGGTTTACCCCCACGGGGGCCAGCACCTCCAACACTTTTCCCCCTCCAAGTAGCATGTATCCAGGATACGACATGCCTCCTCCTTTTGCCCACACTCCTTCTTACCTCAATGTTTCCCATCCTAATGCTTATCTGTATGCATATCCTGGTGTCCCAGATCCTCCAGCATTTGGACCTCTCACTCCCTTGCCTCCTCCACCCTCGCAGCCGCACTTACTACCCCCTCCAGGGCAAGTATTTACGCAGTAGGGCCCGACTAGTTCTCTTCCTTCTCAAAGAAAGAGGAGAGGCAATCAATATGCCCCCGGTAATCGTGGATCCAATCCTTTCAGTATTGATTCTAACACTGCCAACCAGCCACAGGGTTCTCAACCCAAGCCGAACAGGCCACTTCGCACCAATAAGCCCTGTTCGTGTTGCGGTATTTATGGTCATTACACTCACGATTGTCCCCTATTACCACAGATGCGGCAGATGTGGGAGTCTCAGGCCACCGTGCGGGGACAACACTCCTCCCCTACTGTCCCTCCCAATACGACTACTTTTCAACCCGCCGTGTTTACCGATCCTTTCCCTCAACAAGGATTCATGGCTACTCCACCACCTCATGCCCGGTAACCACTCAACCTTCCCGTTCTGGTTCCTCCGATTACCAGATTCTCATGATGGCCTCTGACCAACCTCTCACCGTCGACCTTAACCTTCAAACTCGGTCTCGTCAGTACTCCACGCCTCTCGTTCCATCTGTCTCCGAGTACCCATCTTCAGGTCCTACAAAGCCTCTGTTGACACCCAATGGTCCCTTGCAAATCCCTCCGCCCAAAGCTGAGGTTCATACCAAAATTACTAAGGGCCCATTATGCCGAAATGCTGCCTCTAGTTGGGTTGCCCATTCATATAGCACAGTAGCTGATCTGGCACAATCTCCTGCTTCCATTTCAACACTGGAACTCCTCCAGTCGTGTCCTTATCAAAAGAAGGCTCTAATATCTACCATGGGCACTGTAGATCCTGCAGATGACCAATTGATTGTTTTCGATGCCCGTCAGTCAAACCATCCCCCCCTGCCTGCTTCTGTTGCTTTCCAAATCCCAGTCAAAATCCAAAATGCCAACATCGCTCGATGTATTATTGATGAGGGGGCATCTACCTGTGTGATGTCTGCTTCGGTTTGGAAACAACTCGGATCTCCTGAGCTGGCCCCTTCCACAATCACCCTTCGTGCATGGGATGGCCATGCCTCCCAGCCCATTGGCCTATTCCATAACTGTCCTATCACCCTTGTGGGTAAGACTGTTTGTGTCGACGTTGAAGTTATCGACGCCCCTCTTGACTACAACATTCTTTTGGGGCATAGTTACACCTATGCCATGTCTGTTGTCCCATCCGTAGTCCACGGCAAGATTTTTTTCCCTCATAATGGAAAGATTGTCACCATTGACCAGTTGAAATATCATGAACCAAAATCTCAGAGCTCCCCTGAGTCCACCATCTCTACTATCACTAATAAGAAAACTATTGATTCTTTGACCAGTGTTTCCCCTGGCGTTTACAAAGACTCCTCCTTGCTTGGAACTTTCCTAGGTACTCCCCCTCCTCCTGTCTGTGATCCTAGCTTAACGAATGTTTGCATGATGCAATTGTCTCAGGCTAACCTTCCACATCCTACTTCGGCTAGTCAGCAACCTTAATCTCGCTCGCCACAACCTACTCCTAGCCCTTTGCCTCAGCTGACCAAACATCTTCCGCTCAGACCTTCCGATCCACCACACACTCAGGAACCTCCCTACCCTCCTGAGTCGATTCCCCCAGGTCTCCACCATATGGGAGCCTTCCCTCTTGGCCATTACCCCACTGGTCAGATACCTTTCCTCGCTCCCCCTCCCAGAGTCTATTCGATTCCAATCATGGCCACCCCTTCCCTCCCTAATTTAACCTTGGGAATACCGGTATGGTATCTTACTCCTCCAGCCGAGACCCCACCTGGCCACCCCAAACCATACCTTGTTGTGATGTTGGTTCAATCGATTCCCTTCACTCCTTCCATCGCTACGGTGCCCCTAGCCCCTCTGTAAGACCATCCTCATGCTATGCCAGCTACGGGCAAGAAAAGAAAAGCTCTCAAGGGAGCATTCAAAGATAAGGCCACAACACCTGAACCTACCCGTCCTCCACCCACCAAGCCTTGTGACTTGTGTGATGGTGTCAGTCATGCCACCAATACTTGTCCTGAGTTGTCCCGTATCCAACCCATGGTTAAGGTCGCGTTCCTTGAATCTACGGTCCCTGAAACCTCTGTTTCTTCCTCGTCCGTAGCCAAGAACCCAAAGACTCTTTGCACCAACAAACCCTGTGCTCTATGTGGTGTCCATGGCCATTATTCTCACCATTTTCCTCACCTCACGCATTACCGAGCTTCTTTAGAGGTCATTCGCGAGTACGAGGTTAAATAAAATCAATCTGCCTCTCCCATCCTTGCTCAGTATGCGTCAGGCTTACTCGAGGATCCCCCTGCTACCATTGAAATTCCTCCCCCTGATGTTGAGATTTCAGAACCTGCTACCCCCCTCCTATACCTATCATCATCCGCATGACCCTTAGAGTACATTCCCTCTGAATCCACTCCATCTGTTTTTCTTGATCCCCCTTCAGCAACATTCTTGGGCTCTACATGCTTTGACCATCTGTTTACTTGTTCTTCTGTCATCGCCCGTGATGATCCGTATGTGCGCCTTTCTTCCCATGCTAATGATTTAGGTAGCTTTGCATCGTCATGTGGTTTCCTCGACCCTTCCCTTTCCTCCCATAACCAGGATGATACCATCCGTATCTATGATGTCCTTCGCAGCATGAGCTCCTACTTTTCCTCCCATAGTTCTCATTCATCACCCTCTAGTCGATCTATGAGTCCTAGCCATCCTACCCATACTAATCCCTCCCATAGTCATCGTTTGATGTCTACCCTATACTCACACTGCCATCATTATTCTCCTTCCTCCCATTTCTTGTCTTTTGACACTATTCCACCGGACCTCTCGTCCACACATTATATTGGCTATGCCGATGGGGCAAGTCGCTATTCTCGGAATCTCGCCTCGGCCGCATGGGCCATCTTTACCCCCTTGCATACCCTCATTCTTTCGAATGGGTTTGCATTGGTAATGCCACCAATAATCAGGCCGAATATGATGTAGTACATCGTCTCTTAGCCGATGCCCTCTCTCATCGCATCCTCCATTTGCATGTTCATTTAGATTCCCTGCTGCTTGTCTTACAACTTAATGGTGTCTATCATATGCATAACCCTATCCTGTTTAGACAATATTTACGAGTGAAACTTTTGATACGTGACTTTAGATTCATTACTTTCATCCATGTACCTAGAAGCCAAAATCACTACGTAGATAGAATTTCAAATCATGTTCTAGACTGGCCTTTATCACACACAAGACAATAACATTTCAAACCATTAACACAATGCATATACATAATATATATCATATAACATGTTTTTAGAGTCCATCTACTCTGAAACATATGACATGCCCATAGCGTGTTACAAAAACAAAACTCAAAAAACTGTGGGGCACCACTTGCCCCTACATACGCACTGTGGGGCACCACCTGCCCTACATATAATCACTCTCTGGAGGATCCCAAGCCAATGGCTCCACTCCCACAACTCGTAGATCATGCACAGTCTAACTGGACGTCGCCATGCGTCGCATGATACCTCGCCATACAGAGGGTAGCCCAATATAGAGCTCTATGTACTGGTCGTCTAAAATCTTGCCAACCCCACTTCGACACGCCGGTCAGCAGCCCCTCACATCTACGACGAATGTCATCCAAAAGAGCAGCCATATCCTCATTCTATGTCGTCCTCAATCCACTAGCACCTGTAGTTCCAGCTACTATAGGTCGTCCCATATATCTGGCCGGTTTCACCGAAGCTATATCTACATTCCAAAAATTATAAGGATTAGTACCATAAATACTATTCACAAACTTTAACATGCACATAATAGATTAGCTACTTTTCACTTACCATCAGGCCCCCATACTTTACCAGGCGGAAGCGGCAAGTCCGGATCTCCCCAATAACTCATCCCACTATAGGGATAGTCGTCTATGTACAATGGCATCTGATCCCAATGGGCGAAGAACTCTGGTTGGAACACCCATCCGACCGCCCCTACCCCTCCTCTACACAGTAGTCATCCCCACCGACACATCCTGGGTTCTCTCGGACCCCCATCAAGTAGCTGTACCCAAGGTCACAAGGTCGGGATCTTCTAAAAAAGGAGCACAATACAATCCCATAAGCACAATCATGGTTCACTTGCCGCTTACACAGCGACAACTGTCGTTTCAACGACACCAACATCATCTGGGCCCACCCATAGTAGGTCCCACTCAACACACTCTCTATAATCATCATCTGCCCTCCAGTGATGTGATGGAGTGCCTGGCTGCCAAAGATACACAACACTACTGCTGCCACTACCTGGGTCTCCAACCTCTCTAGATCCCCGATCAATATCCAAGTCCCTTTGACTCGGATACCTGGTCAACAATGTCACTCTATGAACTCCATGATGTTACGCCCTCGTGGTAACACTAGCTGTGTATTCCCCACCATCCCTAATGGTGGGAGACCAGTCAGGAAATACAGATCCTGGATTGTCAGCTCCATCCTATGCCCCTACACTATAAAAACCTCATGGTATGGATCCTAATAACTGATAATCCAGGCCAACAAGGGATCCCCCACCCTCATCAAAGGGTTCTCCACAAATTTTAGAACCCCAAACCTGGCCAATGCACGACGGACACCCTGATCCGCTTGGATTTCCGTTCGTAATGTACCTAGGTCTCTCTCTCTCCACTTGATCCGTATATCTACCATATCTGCACAAAACCATCATCTTTTTCAGTCTACAAATAGGCAAAACTGCATTCAATTACACAAAAATTGAATCTCAGCCCACAACAGCACTAAAACCACCTTCATCTAACAAGTCGCACTTTTTGACCAAATCCTGGGATAGGTCGCACTTTTCAAACCCAAACCTACGTCCCAAGTCAGTTTGTGCCCCAAAAAGTGTGACCCAGCCATAATGATGAGGTAGGGGATGTTACTAAGATTTGGCACCCTAATCTGAACTTTTAATCCATCAAAAACAAAGAGTAGGATTAGGCCTCTTACTTGCAACTGACGGATCTCTATTCTAACAGTCGGTTTGTCCACTACAATCATCGCAAGATTTAGGGCCTTCTCTCCTCTCCACATTCACCACAGCTACACAAGAAAATGAATGTCTTTGGAGGGAAAATGCGTTATTAGAAGAAAATCCCTATTTTTTCTTTCGCCTGCTGCGACCAAACCGTAGCCCCATTTGACACACCATATGCACCATTGGAAAGCTCTCATCGAGCACCCAAATGGGTATCTATTAGTTTTTCATGTTTTGATACTTCACCAGGACACATTTTGTCCATGAAGGGTCTATTCATCTCTCCTCCAAATCGAATTTCTTCACTTACAACACTTGTACTTGGGGCACCACTTTGCCTCCTTAATTGTCTTTGTTCGTGTTGATTTTCGTCATGAGATTCCTTATCGTACTCATGTTTTTATGATCCCCCATTGGACCTTTACTGTGTGGCAGCACCATCAAGTCGCCTTTGTTTAGAGCATCCGAGTTGAGTCATCATCAGTCATGGAGTCTATCTCAAGTCCCTTTGTATCCCGCTATAGTCCTCCATCCTCCATTGCTTGGTCCCTTTCTCGTGTTGCACATTATGGCCTTCTGTACCATTGTCCCCTATTCCTCACGATATTGTGTCAGTCGCTGCCAAGCCATTCATGCCCGTTATGCTCTAACAAGGGAAGTCGTCCATCCACTACTCTGTATCCCTCATTTCATCGTCATCATTAGTGTCCGTCTGTTAGTTGCTCTACTATTTTCTCTCATGCCTTAGTTGGGGATCCCTTATTCCCCCACCTATGGCGGACCTCCTTCTGTCAAAATCAGCTCATTTACTCCAGAAGCTAGGTCTAGAGGGCGGTGTACCTTGGTTCAAGATGTTTTCAGCATGATCGCGATTCGTATACTTGATGGTCCAGTGATGTCGCAGCAGCTATTGGTCATTCTCGGGTGTGTGTGAGATGTCTCAACCCTCATGAGGGGGTGGCCCTGTATGTAGCCCCCCACATGCCCAGATGACTTCTTCATTTCAGCCTTTGATGTAGCTCCCTCTATTTGATGATGTCGGCCTCAGCCGCTTGCAGTGCTTTTTCGATTTGCATGTATCAGTCAGATTTTGTGAGCCCTTCCCCGTGTATAGGAGGAATTTGGGTTTTATTTGTATCTCATGTACTAAAACATTATTTTATAAGTCCTGACTATTATTCCAGGCACAACATGTATGTGGGATTCATCATTCTATTTTTATGGCTCGTATTTATGCCAGCATGTACTTTATAGTTCAGTTCCTTGTTTACTGGACATACTATTCTTTTGTACTTTGTCTTGGCGGGCATAGGTATCCCTCCCCCGCCGCCTTTAGCACAGGTACCACTTCATAAACTAGAGACTTGTTGCACCTTTAAGTCTTGTCTCCTCAGGGTCTAGTCCTCTAGCACATTCGACTACCTTACATTTCTCTCTCTGACTTCCCTCTTGATGTCTAGTGATTGAGTTCTTACAACGTACTTCGGTCATATGATTTGCTCCTAACACTCATACGTTGGGGGGCAATCTGTTACACCATTTTTTGGTCATCTAACCTATTATCATTAGATGAACCCAAGTACACCATGTAAGACCAATTTTACCCTAAGTAAAATTGCTTTCACTATGTGAAATAACTTAGTAAAACACCTTTATTAAGTTGTTTATGGCCTAAACAGGAAACCCCAAAAGGAAATAATAAACAAATCTATATTTGTTTATATTTCCTGGTCATATTTAACCCAAAACAAGAAATCAATTAAATAAATCCTTATTTATTTGATTATTTCCTAGGAATAAGTTATTTAAATCCTTATTTAAATAATATTCCTAGTTAAATTTGACTAAATCATTCATAAATAATTAAATAAATCATTATTTATTTAATTATATCCCCACCATTCCCTTAAAATAATAAATAAATCATTTATTTATTTATTATTTATAAATAAAGGAATTGACCCAAGTCAAAAATCCTTTTCCCTCCAACAAATATAATAAAATATTCCTAAAGGGTGTTTCTAGAATTTGATTAATAATATTTTATTCATGCACCAAGTTCTAGATCGCCCTAATATTTTGTTATAAATAGAAGGGTTTTCCCCATTCATTAGTCACTTTTCATTGCATTAGATCACTCTATATCTATACCTTTGGTCACATTCTCCATTTTTGCCTTGTGAACTCCCTTTGAGTTCTATGTTTGTCTGGGTTTTCTACACCAACAAGAGAGAGAAATTTTAGATCTGAAATGCTGAGGACTTTCAAGAACCCATCCCATTGAGGAGAATTGGAAACACCTTTCTTGTTTTCCTCTCAGGTGCCCCTTTTATGTATAATAAAAAATTATTTCAAATACATTGTTCTTGTCTTGTCTATTGGATGCATGGAGCCACATTTCACTTTTACTGCTTAATGTCTTTTATGCTTAGATCTGGATTTGTGCAGCATTATTTGGATCAACTAACTGTAGATTTAAAGATATTGGAAGCCACAATTGATGTTAGGGCTATTTTTTATGCGTAGCTAAAGTGGTCTTTTTCGACGAAAGATTCATACTAACAATAGGTGAATCCTTAACAAATTTTGATACCTCGACTCTATGCGGGCACACTTTTGTAAAATGATCCTGGTCACAGATGAGACAAGGATATTGAGGTTTGCGTTTTTTGTCAGTTGCTTCAATTGTATTAGTTTTCTCTTTTGAAGATTTTTTCTTTTTATTCTTACCTTTCTTCTTACCACCAGTTTTAGATTTAGTCATAGATGTTTCTACAATATGAATATCGACAGAATTTTCTAGGGAAGAATCTCCTTTGGGTGAGTCGGGTAAAGTGATAATAAGAGAAGTAGTCTTGGAAGACTTCTTCTTACTCTTACCAGTACTAACAGAACCAATTACACCATCATCAGCATGAGAGCCAGAAGGAGTTGTAGTTAATTGACCAGGTCTTGGTAAATCGGGTATTTTATCATATAGAGTACCTGACTAAGTATAGACAAGGTCAAGGTGCTGAGCCTGAGCAATAACTTGCTCTTCCGTAACAATGCCTCCTTTGGCCACATCTTCAGTAATTTTGGGAAATAACAATTTAATAAACCATTCAGCCAAAATTTGATCGAGAATAAAGACTTTCACTAAACACCTTCTACATCTCCATTCATTAATGTGATCAGATACATACGTATATGTAAACTAATTTAATGAAGTCAGCAATTCTGTGCCATTGTTGTATCTGACAGGCAACTGAAAATGGGTTAAGAAAGCAATAGCTAGCGCATTAAAATTATTAAAAGAGCCGTGTGGTAACTCAATATATGATTTAGCAGCTGGACCAATGAGAGTTCTTTGAAAAAGATGTAATCGAATAGAATCATCGACTATTAAACTGGATGCGCACCAGAGGTGATAAGTCATAACGTGATTAGATGGGTCCTTTCCTGACTTACCTTCAAATTTCGGAATATCACTGGGCAACTTGTTAGACATTGGCGGCCAATATGGAAGATAAAAAATGGGATTGTTCGTAAGGCGCGATAGATCTGGTAAATCTAAAGTTGCTATGAATGGTAACCAATGGCTAGGGTCTTGATAACCTTGAGTGATCAAACCAGTGCAAGGAGGAGGATAGCCAGGATATCCTGGAATTGGATGTGCATTTGGAATCGTGAAACCTCCTGGGTAACCAGGATTAACCGGACCATACTAGGGTTGTTGAGGTATTTGATAAGTATACCTAGGGTACGGTTGATACTAATACGCTGGATTTTGTGTAGCTTGATCAATTTGATATTGTCACTGGTATGGTTGATAAGTAAACTAAGGTTGACTAGAGACAATTGTACTGGTACGAGCTTGTCCCGTAGGCATTTGGACCGTAGTCTAAATTGTAGGTCCTGACTGTGGTACAGAGGCTTGAGGAATTTGCACTGATGCAGGGATAGAAGAAATCGAAGCTACAGATACTGTAGAAATAGGTGAAGTAGGTTGAATAGAGGTTGCAGTAGTTGTAGCAGTTTGAGGCGGAGTCTGAGGTGTACTAGGCCTAGGCTGCTGAACAGAACTAGGTGCAGGGATTTGAATAGTAGGCTGAACAGGTTGATGGGTTGGACCAAAAGCTAAAGGCTGTCTAGGTTGATTAAGTAACTGCACATTAGGTTGCATAATCTGTTGAATTTACGGTGGATCCCACACCATGTTCATTCCAGGGTATTCAACCGTAGAAGGTTGTACATATGAAGGACCATAGCTTGATTGAACGTAGGGTTGATAATTAAGTGGTAAATTTCCAGATCCTTGTAAAAATTATTGACCGGAAGGTGGTTGGAAACCTTAAGTTGGCTACTGACTTTGAGGTTGATAACCTTGAGGCATGTACTGAATCTGGGGTTGATAAGGACCCCAAGGAATATACTGAGTCTGGGGTTGACCTTGGAGTATGTACTATCCTTGAGGTTGATAAACTTGAGGTATGTACTGTCCTTGAGGTTGTTCTATAGGTAAATAATATTGTCCTACAATTTGTCCTGGCAGAAAATTACCTTGAGGCTGCCCCCCAGGTGGTAAATGACTACCTTGAGGCTGCCCCCCAGGTGGTAAATGACTACCTTGAGGCTGCCCCCCAGGTGGTAAATGACTACCTTGAGGTTTCCCCTCAGGCGGTAACTGACTACCTTGAGTTTTCCCTCTAGGCGATAACTGACTACCTTGAGGTTGCCCCGCAGGCAGTAACTGACTACCTTGAGGTTGAGGATTTGGAATATTACCAGACATCATAAAAATTTTCTCTGCGTTCGACGTTTCAGTTTTAGTTCCATTTATACCAGTTGATAACACTTATTCAGTTGGTCGAGGAGTTGCTCCTGAGAAAGTACCAGAGAGTGACTGGTACCCCGAAGGAACGGAAGGACCACCGTATAAAAATGTTTCCGGTGATTGGGAAAACATAGATGACTCACTTGACATGATTGATGAAGGATAATAACCCCTTGGTGTAGGATGAAAATGAATTCGGGGTGGTGAAAAACTAAGACCCGGGTTCTCTAAAAAATATATCAATGACAAATACCAAGTGTCACTTCTAAAAGGAATGTATAATATAGATTCACACTCCCTAAGATTCAAATTCTGTTGGGTTTCAGGAAGAGTTACTTCTTCATCTGGACCGACAAGTTCTTCAATGGAAATGAGGTCAGAAGGAAGATTTTCAGTAATGATGTGTCTTACCATAGGTGAAACAGTATCAGTATAAGTTGGAGTAACAAATCCTGAAGATGGTTCCAAAACAGCAGGTTCAGTGTCAGGTTTAGAAATTTCAGGTTCTTCAGCGAATTCACTGGAAGGAGAAATACTACCAGTAAGCTCGGAAACTAAAATCAGCTCTTGAATATGCTCTGTTGTTTGTAGTTGATAATGAGGATGAACAACTATAGATGACTCTCCTGCTTTTGTTGATCTAATTCTACTGTCAGTAGGCGATACTAGAGCTCGCAACCCTTCAAGTTGGCTTGGTGTATATTCAAGGGGCTTCCCCTAAAGTCTAGCGATTGTCTTGGTAATTCAGCCACGATTAAAAATTATTAATCACACACAATCAAATGAAAATTTCAATGAAAAACTCCTAGAGTAACTAAAGAAACAAACAAATGAATCACACGCCTAAAAATCTAGGAGATCGAACCACACACAAACAGTAACTTCCAACATTAAAAACACTAGTTGGTGATGAAATCCAACATCGTAGTATTTAATGCAGAAAGGGCAGTTGGAACAGTTACCCCAACAACCTGCTTAATGAAACAGATCGGTGCAAGTTTCTCCACTTAAACCATCTCAAGTGAAGATAACCCTCCAGAGAGTCCAAGTGAGTCTAGTCAACGTCTTCTCCAGGTATAGTGGGATCTTTCCTCCACCGTCACCTTAGGAAAAAGCCGTAAGATTATGGTTACTATGGTTACCAACATGAACTAATATACCTAGGGGAATAGTCTACGGTCCGACATACGCGCAAGGGCAGAGTAACACAACTCAATCCCCTTGAAGGCTCCTTGACATAATCCAAGGTATACCGACAAGTGACCCCAGGCTCCTCGAAAATGGTCTATCTGAGGTTTACCATTGTTAATACGCGCATATCTTCTATCATTCCCAAAGAGATAGAATTGATTATCTCACTAGTTCAGATATGACCTTGTGCTTGACTCCTTTAAGAGGAGCTTCCCAGAGCATACAAGCAATTATTGGATTTTTTCCTACCACAAGATCAACTACTTATTTGTTTTAACTATCTTGGAGAGTTAATTACTCGCTACTCCAAGACACTAGCCTAAGCTATATTGGTGAAAAGAGCCCTAGAAATATAAAAGTTACTAGATTAATTTTAATTTAAGCATTGATTTTAAAAACTATTTCTTAAGACAATAGGTACGAAAGTGAAACTGATGATATGAAGTGACCCGACTCAAATCATGCTTAAAAAATGCATCTATTATGAGAAACAATCTGTTTTCCTTCAATGAATTCTAGCTAAAGGAAGAGTTTGAGAAATGGAATCTTTTTAAAACAAATCTTTCCTTCAAACAAGAATAAATGAAAAGAAATATAATTTAAATGAGAACTCAAAATGATCTATGCTCAATAAAAATCCCTTTTTGTTCAGGATCGACACTGCAAACTAAGTTTTTCTTCAAAAGACACTACAATTTATAGAAAAGCACTCAAAGCTAAAAAACAGTAATATTGAGATCTAAAAATTCTAAGACTAAATCTGAATTAAAACTTTAAATATTTTAAGGATGTCTTACTTATTTTGTGATCTAACTAAGAAATTCTTTTCTTGAATCAGAAAGAACTCGAAAAAACACCCAATTTTAATTTTTTTTAAGTGAAATTCCAAACTTATTAACAAAAGTTTTTAATGATTTGCAAATGAGAAAAATGGAACCTAAATCTCATAAAACAATTTCTGCTATGATGTCAAATCCAGCAATAAGACAAGAGAATACCAGTGATCTAAAGGCATACCAAGGTTTCTAATCTCTGAGCGAGATGTAAGACAAAGCAAAAATCATTATAACATGAAAATCTTTCAGAAAATCATTTAAAAAAAAAATTCTGAAATAAACTCTTAACCAAGGCTTTCTGACAGTAGATATAGGTCTAGGTAATCACTGAGAACCTAAAAAATAATCTAGAATAGAGGATTTTAAGATTTTTCAAAAATTTTAACATGGTTCGCAGGATTCAGTGCAAAACAGTGCGGTCCCGTACTGTGGGTACAAGAAAAGTGTGGAACTGTCCGCATTGTCTTTAAAGGAAAAGAGCAGACACGGGAAAACAAGAGAAAAAAAAAAAATTTCTCAAAGATTTCTTAGGGATTATACAGGGATTAACTACCCAAGCCAGTATAAATCAATCAAAATCAAGAAACATAAATTCATAAATCAAAAGTAAAAGAAATCAAAGCTCAAATCGTTCCCCAATTGAGTCACCATTTTGTTGGACGGATAAGTCGTTCTTGCGGACAAGACAAACCTCCCAAGTGTCCTATGGACAGCTATCAACAAACAGACAAACAAAACTATCTTTCTCTAGATATATTGCGATTCATAATTAAATGCTATAAAGGTTTAACGATCTTACCTTTGATCCAACGCTTGTTTTTATTAGTAGTCCTTCAGTGGCCCGAAAGAGTTATCTTCAAAGATCTGCAATCACAAACAAACAAACATCAAATAGGACATGCATAGCATATATTCATAAATCATATCCATTATGGTGATCAAGGAATCCATAAAATAAACCAATCAATTGATAGCTTATTGAGAAAAATGGATTTATTTGTATTAACTTAAATAAGGAAGAGCCTTACAACCGTGTCCGCCTTGATGTCATACAAGCCTTCCTGGGGTCTGGAATAGGTGTTTCCTTTACTTTGATCAGCCTTGCACTCTTCCAATAGAGATACATACAGGTATGTAATCCTTCCCACATGAAATCTCAGCTAAAAGGGTTTAAGTTTCAACAGCACTTCGCCTCCAACAATACTAAAACTTCAACTCATCAATTGTAACCCCTTGAGGCTGCCCTATGCCTCTTTTTATAGTGGAAAAGAGGAGGTTACATCTCCATACAAGAAGGGATAGAATCCTCCTTTGAAGGGATTAGTTCCTTACATCAAGGGGTTCGCTCCTTATTGGATGGGATGCATGAACATGAAAAGAGCGGACTTTCCACCGCAGGAATGTTTCTAGAAGCTTCCAAAAATGACTTTAACTGAGCTTCTAGATTTTAATTGTGCCTTTTCTAATATTTTATAGGGGTCCGCACTTTTAATAAATAGAAAGTGTGCTTGGCTACACATGATTTATAGCCAAAAGGTGCGGGACTGCAATAAAAACTAGGAGAAAGTGCGGTACCAGAGTTTTAAGGCTTTTATGAGCTTTTCTCTTAGTTTCAAGGCTTGACTTTGGGAACTTTGATATTGTAGACTTCCAAGGGAGTACTAAAATGTCATGGTGACAAATTTCATTGTAACACTTGGCAGGAAAGAGGAAAAGTACAGTACCTTTTTCTTGGGAAGAACAAAATCAGTCACTTCAATGGAAAGATAGCTATCAAAACATACTGGCTGAGCATGGTTGCAAAGAATAAAAGGTGAAAATTTGTCAAGTAAGTACTATATGCCTTCCTACATATTGTGCTTCACTACTAAGGGAGCATTACAAGAAAATTGCAAATAGAAACAAGGCAGAATGCTCTAAAGAATCAATCAGAAACAAGATAGATAATGCAAACCCTTTTTCATACCCAGAAGTTTTTCCCTTAATCCATCTTGAAATCACAAAATCTGAAGTAGATAAGGAATCAAATCTTTTAGGGTCTCTACCCTTATGCTTTAATTCATTTCAGATTTTAAAAGAAAATTTGCATCCTAAAGACCTCTTAGCAACTA
Source organism: Pinus albicaulis (assembly GCA_034641835.2). Taxonomy (NCBI): domain Eukaryota; kingdom Viridiplantae; phylum Streptophyta; class Pinopsida; order Pinales; family Pinaceae; genus Pinus; species Pinus albicaulis. The sequence goes on from CM076570.1 coordinate 1,268,558,244, forward strand.
TACATGAATCTCATGCTCAAGTTAAATCTCACAAAAATCAAGAAAGGTTGGTTGAGGATGAAACCAATCATGAAATGAAAGAGAACCCACAGGATCTCTCTAAAGGCATAAGTGATGATTCATCATTTCTCTTAGGTGAGGCCCAAAAAGACATTCATCCTCTAAATCATTCTTCCCAAGAGAAAGAGGACTGTTGTAGTTATATCTAAAGAAAGATAAAAATGCCTCCCTTTTTAACTGAAGAGGAGATAGATCAACTTATAAACATGCAATCAACCTTTATTTATTTTCCTCCTAATCTTAACTATCACATAGCAGAAAATGGATTTATAGATCAATTCAAAGAGAAACAATCTGATAGTCCAATATGTATGGTTGGTGACATTAATTATATTGATGATTCTCCAAGGTTTGATAAATATGTTGATAATGATGATGCTTTCCAAACAGAATATAATTTTGCAGAGTATTTAGCACTTGGTTTTTGGGAGGAATCTCAGTTTCATCAACTTGAGAAAGGTAACCAACCAATGCATAACAACTATGACAATGATGAGGAAAGATTAGAAAAATTGGAAGCAAATGAAGGCTTGAAAATTGATGATGATAAGAAAGTTTTTTCTCTTCTTTCTCAAGAAGATTTGTTGCCAAGGAGTGCTCCTACTCATCAACATGGTGGTTTTCACACAGAACTCAGCCCACTCAGGCAAAACCCATCAGGTTTGCTAAAGGATAATATTGTAATGTATGATGAGTATACCAGTTCAGATGATCATGAGGAAGAGGAAGAGTTTATTTCCCAAAGGAGTCCTAAGCTCAACCAAGTGGAGGAAGAAGAAGGCCTAGATCAAGCTTATTTTCCAAATCTTCACATTCAGGTATTGTTTCATGATCCCTTTGCTGATTTTTTAAAAAAATTTGAAGAGGGAGTGAAATATGTTAAGAGAAGTTTGATGCAAGGTTTAAAGAGAATTTTAGGCACCACTATTCAAAAGAAAGTAGGATGGGAGTGGCCCTTTTGTTTTTCCAACATACTCAAGGAGCTAAACCAAGATCCATCATGGAATCATCTACTTGACTAGTTGTGTTGGAAAATAGAGTTCACCAGCTGAATGTATATCATGTATAGTTTAGATTAGGATAGATAGGAATAAAAATAAGCTCAGCCTTCGAGCATCTTTTAAATTTAGATTTTTTTGAAAAAAGAGAGAAAAAACTCAAAAACATAAAAAGAATGAAAAAGAGGGCAGATTTGAAAAGAGGTAAAGCCCCATACCCAAAAAATAGTACTATTGAAAGTGAGCAACCTTAAATGCCACTGCTGGTTCAAAAAGAAGGTCTTGTTTTAGTCATCTAGCCTAATCATGGCTGAACATGTTTAAATTTATGTTGATAAGTTAGTGAAAGAGAGCTTGTCAAAACATTCAAACTTGACTTGTCAAGAAAGATAGACTAGGGATGAAAGTTGCTGGTTCCACATGCTCAAATCTGAACCAAAGAGGAAAATAGGGATGCTAATGATATATTACTGCCCTTATGTTTCCTCATTTTTGTTTGTACGGAAATAAAATTTGTCTGCAGCTTATTCTTATGCCACAAACTCATGGTAAGTCAAATTGTTTAATCCTGATTTGAACCATGCTTTCAATTTCATGTTTATAGCTTAGTGAATGAAATCCTGTCAAATAGCTTAATATTGGTAGTTGAGTAGTCTAGGTAGAGAATAAAAAGAGTTCACTAGCCTAATCTGAACGCTTGGAAGTGATAAGAGTAGGAGTAGATAGTTTGTTTTGCTTTCAAAAGAAGAGAATGTCAAGGGTTTGCTAGTCCAAATGCAGCCAAGAAAAAAAAATTGTTAGGCAAGTAGGTTGGGTAGGTAGAGATGAAGTTGAGCTAATCATGTCTTTCAGATTATTGAGATCAAAACTTCAAGCAAGCATCAACAAGTGAAAAGAGGTAAACATCTTCCCAATGGATGAGGCACTGGTCTTCATAAAACCAGAGATATGAATTTCTAGACACCTCCTAAAAAGGAGCTACCCTCCCCAAGTGGAGCCACTGTTAGTCTATAGAAATTAGTATACATTAAGCATGCATACATCTAGATTCCCCTAATCTCACAATATTTAACTTCTTGCAAAATACATAATCAATCCATTGTTATTCTTTTATGGAAAATTAATTGCAAACACATGTGAAGCATAAATAAAAACAATCGCACATAACACAGTTGTTTAACGAGAAAACCTGAAGCTGAAAACCCCAACTATCATATATTATGTATCATGGAGATCATGTAACAATCCTCATAGAAAGCTTAGTACATCAATCTCTCAGTACAATACAATCGTCACACACTAATAAGGAAAAATATGCAAATCCATGCACTAATCTTTGCCCCCTGCTAGACTGCCTCCACTGCGCAATCCCTGCTGAAGAATAGCTCTGAATGAATTACGTAATTCTCATTGGAAACTCCAATGTGTGTGTGATGCAATAAATGCATCACTATAGTCACAATAGATAGTCCATCTTGCCCTTTCACCTATCTCTCCACTAGGTCTCCACTGGAACTGCCATGCATTGTAGTTAACTTATGTATTGTTCAGTTGATTAATGAGTTATTATTTTTGAATTAATTAACTAATTAATTCACTCCACTCTCACTAGTGTATCATTCAGTTAGACTAGATACAACTAGCTCAACTATGTCTAACTGATTTAAACTGAATACAACTCCATAAACTACTCTTCCAACTCTTTCATAACTTTTCCACTTGGTTCTAACTGAGTCCTCCATGCATGAACCACCATTTTCCCTTGGGAATTGCGTAATTCCCTCAGTCCACTGCTTTGCAAAATCTGTGCACTAAAATTAAGTGCTTCAAGAGAATAAGTTGTTGTTTATTGTCAGATTATTATTAAGAGCTAACAATAATCGACACTTCTATTTTTAGATCGATGATCTATAAATAAACTTTGCCCAATATTCTAAAAATAGAATTTCATCTATTTTTCCAACTTGATCAACCATCCACAAATAGCATCCTGCAACTTTTGAAATATGATCACCATGTCTAAAAATAGACTTGCACCAAAAATAGCCTGCGGGCCCACTTAGTGAAGGTGACTCTTTTCACTAAGCTCATCATCTTGTTGAATCTCAACACTCCCTCTCAACAAGATAGGGATTATCCTTCACCCCGATCCTTCCTCTATGGTATTCAAATTTTCTCCTGGTGAGCGCCTTCGTCAGAATATCTACATCCTGATCCTCCATAGGAATGTACTGAAGCAACATGATCTTTCGCTGCACACAATCTCTGATATGATGATACCAGATATCAATATGTTTAGATCTATCATGAAATAGAGGATTAACCGAGAGTTTAATGCAACTCTAATTATCACAATGTATCACTGTGGGATCTAAATGTGAACCGAACAAACCGACCAGGATCTTCCTCATCTAGATAGCCTCACATCTAGCTTGACTTGATGCTATGTATTCTTCTTCCACTGAACTGAGTGCCATGGATCTTTGTTTCCTGTTGTACCAAGAAACTGCCGTAGATCCAATACTGAAAATCCCTCCTGATGTGCTCTTTCTGTCTATTGGGATTCCTGCCCAATCTACATCCGTGAAGCCATGCAACTTCACCTCATCCTTCTTTATGTACCATAAACCATACTCATATGTGCCCCTGATATATCTCAAGACATCCTTGCCTCCCTTCCAAAAGAGCTTGGTAGGCTTAACCATCGCTTGTGAAATCTGGTTCACCGCATAGCATATGTCGGGTCTTGTATTGACTAAATACATGAGCGAACCCACCAACTGTCGATAAACAATGGAATCCACTACCTCTGTCGATGTAGCGTCCTCTTTCTTCCAATTTTCTGGAAGAGGAGTATCAATAGGCTTGCAGCCTTGCATGTGAAACTTCTCTAGTATCTCCTAGGCATACTTGCCTTGAGACACAAACAGTTCACCTTCCCACTGCCATATTTACAATCCAAGGAAATAATGAAGGAGGCCCAAATCCTTCATCTCAAACTCCTTTGCAAGATCTTCCTTACATGAGTGTATCAACTACTCATCACCCGTTAGTATTAAATCATCAAAATAAAGAAGAATGATTAAAAGCTTACCCTCCACCACAATCTGGTACAGGTTTGCATCCGCCTCACTCTTGGTGAAGCCAAGTCCAGTGAAATAGCTGTCGATGCAAGTGTACCAAGCACATGGTGCTTGTTTCAGCCCATACAACACTCTTTTGAGCCTGCACACATGTGACTTGCTACTGAAGATCTCAAATCCTTCAGGCTGCTCAATGTACACCTCTTCCTCAATGATCCCATTAAGGAACATAGTCTTCACATCCATCTAATGAATGTGCAACCCCATCTGTGCTGAGAGATCAAGGATGGTCCATATGGAAGAATACTATGTGACAGGTGCAAATATTTCTTCATAGTCAATCCCCTCGATCTGTGAGAAGCCCCAGTCAAAAAATATTGCCTTATACTTCTCGACGCTCCCATCAGCAGCTTGCTTTACCTTGTAGATCCATCTTGATCCTACAATTAATTTTCCCACCGACCTTGGAACAATCTCCCAAGCACTGTTTCTGACAATGGATTCATACTCCTCCACCATGGCATCTACTCATGTGGGCTCCTGCACTGCTTCTTCAAAAGAAGATGGATTTTTCATGATACACTTGCTCATAAGAGCCATGTATCCTGTAAATAGGTCAGGTGAATTTCTCTATCTGTGCTGTGATGTAGGAACTCCTACATTTTGTGCAGCATCAAGCTTCAGTCTCTCAGCTTTTGTGGTATGCTTTCTTCCTTGTCTGATGTTTGGTTCTGTATGAGTGGAATCCTTCACTCCATGAATCTCCTCCTATGGCTGATCCACATCTAGAGGCTCATCTTTGGGAACAAGAAGTTCCTCCTCTACATGCAAGTGTAGCTCCCTCTCAAGCGACAACTTCATGGCTTTTACCTCATTGAATTTTATATCCTGTCACACCACAGTCATCCAACTTCTGGAAAATACACACGATAATTATGGGGTGTTTATGTGTACCCCAAAAATATCCCAACTTCTGTAGTCAGCTCCAACTTCTTCCTGGCGTCCTTTGTCACATGAATGTAAACAGATGAGCCAAAAATCTTCGAATGAGAAATATCAGGCTTCTTACCAGTAAAAGCTTCTTCAGGCGTACTCATGCCAATTACTCTATGAGGACAATGGTTTTGTACATAAACCGCAGTGTTGCATGCTTCCGCCTACAAGTGCATCGGTAGACCCTGGTCATGCAGCATCGCTCATGCAACACCCACGATCGTTCCGTTCTTCCTCTCAGCGACCCCATTCTTCTGTGGGTTATGAGGCACTATGAGTTCTCTTCGAATTCCTTCTTTGCTACAGAAGTCTTTGAATTCGCCTGAGATGTATTCACCACCATTATCGCTCCATAGAGCTTTCACTTGCTTCCCCGACTCCTTCTCCACCAATGCATTGAACTCACAGAACTTTGAGAAAGTTTCACTCTTCTTCTGCATGAAGAAGATCCAGCATCTATGAGAATAGTCATCAAAAAATATAACATAATACCTATGTTTTGTTGTTAAAGAAATCGAGAAAGGTCCACACATGTCTGTGTGAATTCTCTCCAGGATCACTGAAGCAAAGTTCTCCTTCTAATGAAAGGTGGTCTTCACAAAATTACCCATAGTACATCCCTTGCACTAATCTGACTGTGCAAGAGTACCCTTGGGAAGTCCAGTAGAAATCTGCTGCAAAATCTTCAGAGCACCATGGTGAATATGGCCCAATCTCCCGTGCCATAATTCACCCTCATCCCGAATCACCACTTCTTCTTCTTTGCCCACCATTGAAGCACAACCATATACCTACATCTTGTAAAGATTCTTAATTCAAACCCCTATATTCTTGGTTTGACCCATTTTTTTATGTCGAAGGAAGGCTTTTCCCTAACTGAAAACAACATCATAACCTTTGTCTTCTAGCATTGCGATCGAGACCAAGTTCTTCTTCAGACCTAGAACATGCATAACATCCTTCAACAAGAATGGATTACTGGACTCCCTCTCAAAGGTAATGGTCCCAATTCCAGTCACACTATACTGACCATGGTCTCCCATCTCTATATGCATCTGGAGGTCCTTCTCCTCCAAGCCACTAAACAACTCCTTATCTCCCGTCATATGGAAAGACACACCACTATCAAGATACCACACCGATCCCATACATCTTGAAACCAAGCATGCGATCAAAGAGAAATCAAGTTCAAATTGTGAGGCTAAGGCCTCTCTAGCTGTAGCTCCAACAACCTTCTTGTTCTTCTTCTTCTGTGGAAAGTTAGTGGCGAAATGCCCATGTTCGTGACAGTGAAAACACTTCACTTTGGAGAAATCCTGCTTCTTGCCTTTAGCTTCAGATTTTGAAGGAAATTTCTTCCCTTTCCCTTTCCTTGCTTTGGTAGCCAAAGCGTAATTCTCTTCATCTTCATTCTTCGATGAATAGCCATCCTTGGTACCCCGCCTTATCTCCTCTTGCACAAGATCCGACCAAAGTCACTCCCATCTTAGGAGTTTCTCCCGTCCATTGACAGAGTATTTGTAGCTATGCCAACTCTTTGGAAGCCCAAGGAGAGCCAAGCTCACCAAGTCTTCATCATCAACAGTAACCCCCACACTTCCTAGTTCATCCTTGCAGTGGACAAACTTCGTGAGGTATTTTGGAATACTGTCGCCCTTCTCCATTTTTATTTTTCTGAGCTTGTCTTTAAGCGCCAACTTCCTCTAGTCACTTCTGCTTTGGAACAAATTTGTCAAAGCCTTCCGCATTAAGAATGGAGTGGCTTTCCCATGAAGGCTGGACACAATATGTTCCTTCACACCTTCCAACAAAATTCTTCTCGTCTTTGCCGTCTTCTTTTTCCATGTGTCAAGTAATGCAACATCGCTAGATCCTGGCTTAGGAACATCACTATCGATGAACTCCTTTAGTCCATTATCCTCCAGCACCGCCTCCATCCTGTCCTTCTAGGCTATGTAATTCGAGCTCCCTTCAAGGGCATACTCCAATCGCAACCCATTGAAAGCCATTTCAATGTATACTCAACTTCTGCACCAAGAATATTCTGTAGCAAATTTGAATTTTCAACCAGCACAAAATCACCAATTCTTCACAATTTCAGTATTCAAGAATTAACAATGCTCTAATACCATGTAGAAATTATTATACACTAAGCATGCATACATCTAGATTCCCCTGATCTCACAATATTTAACTTCTTGCAAAATACAGAATCAATCCACTGTTATTCTTTTGCGGAAAATTAATTGCAAACACATGTGAAGCATAAATAAAAACAATCACACATAACACAGTTGTTTAACGAGAAAGCCTGAAGCTAAAAATTCCAACTATCATATATTATGTATCATGGAGATCATGTAACAATCCTCATACAAAGCTTAGTACATCAAGCTCTCAGTACAATACAATCGTCACACACTAACCAGGAAAAATCTACAAATCCATGCACCGATCTTTGCCCCCTGCTAGCTTGCCTCCACTGTGCAATCTTTGTTGAAGAATAGCTCTAAATGAATTTGAATTACTCTTTCCTTGACTGCGCAATCCTCATTGGCAACTCCAATGTGTGTGTGATGCAATCAATGCATCACAATAGTCACAACAGATAGTCCATCTTTCTCGTTCACCTATCTCTCCACTGGGTCTCCACTGGAACTGCCGTGCACTGTAGTTAAATTCTAAATTGTTCAGTTGATTGATGAGTTATTATTTTTGAATTAATTAACTAATTAATTCACTCCACTCTCACTAGTGTATCATTCAATTAGACTAGATACAACTAGCTCAATTGAGTCTAACTGAGTTAAACTGAATACAACTCCATAAACTACTCTTCCAACTCTGTCATAACTTTGCCACTTGAGTTCTAACTGAGTCCTCCATGCATGAACCACAAGTTTCCCTTGGGAATTGCGTAATTCCCTCAGTCCACTGATTTTCCAAATCTGTGCAGTGAAATTAAGTGCTCCAAGAGAATAAGTTGATGTTTATTGTCGGATTATTATTAAGAGCTAATAATAATCAACACTTCTATTTTTAGATCTATGATCTATAAATAGACTTCACCCAATATTATAAAATTATAATTTCATCTATTTTTCCAACTTGAACAACCATCCACAAATAGCATCCTGCAACTTCTGAAATATGATCACCATGTCTAAAAATAGACTTGTGCCAAAAATAGCCTGCGGGCCCACTTAGTGAAGGTGACTATTTTCACTAAGCTCATCATCTTGTTGAATCTCAACATAGTCATCATTATTTTTTTCCTTTCTATATGACTAAATGCTTACCCTAGATTTCTAGAAACAAAGTTCATGAACATTGTGAGTTCTAGAAATCTCACTACCTTCATTATCCTTAAGATATTTTTTTTCACTATTTCATCATCCCATCATGTCAATGATTAGCTCACCCATCCCAGAAGACTCATCATGGGCTCATGTCACTCATTTTGTCTTTTTTGTGTCACCTTTGGCCTCAGCCCTCTATTTTGTTTTGCCTAACTCCTCCATTGTCCATCTAGGGCTTTTAAGGGCATTTTTTCTTGGTTTCATGACCTCCATGGTTAAACATCGAAAAGGATTGTATCTTGATGCTATTAAACCTCCTCCTATCCTTAATATACCTTCATAAATTTTTCCCATCACTCCTATCCCTCAAATTCATCATTTTTCTACAAAACCTAGTCTATTGCCTCAATTTGACACTTTTTAAGACTAGGCCTATGTTTCTCACCTTTGGACCTCTTCCCCTCACTCAATCCTTGAAATTCCACTTTCCTCTACTCTCTAACATCTATCCCTATCCCCAAAAATTTCCCCAAGAATTTAGACAACCCTTAAACCCTTCATTCCCATCCATCTACAAGGCAGTCCTAGATCCGCTACCCCAAACCCTAATTTCCTCTTCCGACTAAGCTAGGGTTTGCTATGGAAAAGAGGAATAAGAGTAGAAGATCTATATGGTAGGTCATATCAGAAATCATGAAACCATACCAACTCCTAAACATCATTCCTCCATCATTTTCCAAGAATTCATTCCAAGGTCCTAGTCGTTTGCCACACCTAGGGCTAGTTTTTCTTAAAAATATGTTTCTGACCAAACGTATATGAATTTGGAAATGGTGAGAAAGGTGTTTTTCCACCATAGGGAAAAGAAGAAAAAATCCTTCATTTTTTACACAGGTATCATGGTTTGGAAGAAATATAAAAAACATAGGTGTCCCAGGATAATTTCTACACTGCTCGAGTGACCTTGGGAAAATAGGGTTTTCTCATAGCTGGAATGTCCACATGACTTTCTTGATGAGTCAAAAGACAACTAGACTTGAAGATATTTCTAATGAGCTATCATGAGCTTACTTTGGAGTTACAGAACGCCTCCAAAAGTTGTCTGCACCAGCACTCTGCATTTCTGCACCATCATTCAACACTTTTTGACCAGTGTTGGGACAATTAGTTTTTGGATAGGTAAATGGATACCAAATGGAAAACCAAAAAAAATATTGGAAATTAGACTCAACAAGACTTCCAACGAGCTATCTCAGAGCTCATTCTGACACTGCGAAGGCTTCCAAATGCCCTCTGCAAATTGGCGCTACGCACAGAGGAAACTAGGCCAGAATTGCCAAAAATTGGTCAAAATCAGTTTTTCTTTGGGAAGAATGACAAAAATATCCAAAAGGTGATAATAGAACCTCCTTCATAATAGTAGAGGATTTCAAAGGTTTCAAGTTGCCCTCTAGGGTTTGGCACAAAGGCATTAACTCCACATCATTGAAGGTTAAAAAGGTAAAGAGTATTGGTACAAAAAGCATGAAGGTTTCAAAAAGGTAAGATCAGAGATCTCAAAAAGATCAAAGGAGGCAAAAAAAGGGCACTATATACCACTTCAAAAAAGAGGCAAGAAATGTCAATTCAAGGGTCTATTTTCTCTAAGGAATAGTTAGAAGAATTTTCAAATGGCCAAAAGGGACAAACATGAGTTAAAATTACCTAAGGAGGCAACTACGACAAGTCCAAGTCATTATTGATAAAATGAGTTGTCCAAATTCAAAAGGGATAGGAATCAAAGGGAGAAATTGTGTAGGAACCTGCAAGAACAGAAGTGGCCAGCAAAAGCACAAAAATGGTTTAGGAACCTCACCTTCCCTCACTAACATACATCATGTGCAAACTAGGAACAAACATATAGTTGTTTTAAGAGCAGTAAGGCCACCAAAATGGTTTCTTTATCAAAATGTATATTCTACAAAAGATAGGTTAGCCATAAAATGACTTTTCTACAAGACTATTAAAATATCTACCTACAAGAAAGTTGGTGAAGACAAACAGACCAAGTGTTTTTTACAATGATTGCCCACATAAAGATTAAAAGGGATATTGATGCTTGATATTAAGGTTTGTTGTGCTAGGAGGCTGATCATTTTTCTAGAGAGAAAACCTGATAGAAGGTGAAACAGAGGAAACATGTCAAAAATGATCACAAATCTGCTATGTGAAAATGTTAAAACATCATAAAAAGGTTCATTATTTACAAAGGAGGATAAAGGGCCCCATTGGAGTTAGTTGGAGAGTTTATGAGCACAAGAGAGACATCAAAAGGCTTCCATACTCCTGCAAAGAAGAATCAAACCATTGGAGAAAATTTTTGAGAGTTTTGTGCAAATTTGAAAAAAAATTCAGGCGCTGCACACTGAGGCTGGTGCTACGCACTCGGCCCTTAGTGCTATGCACAGGCAAGGGGCCCACAATGTTATTTAACACTGTGTTGTGCACTTGGCTCTTGGCACTACGCACCTATGTAGACACTGCGCACAGGCCCATAATGGCCCGACTGCTCACCTACATGCCGGAGCTGCGCTCCGACAGGCCTAACCAGCCTGACCCGACCTGAACGAGCAGTCAGGCAGGCACTACACAACTTCAAAAATTGTCCAAATTTTCTCAAAAAAGGGCCTAAAACTCAAGTTTCTTGCCTCCTAAGATACAACATCAGTTAGGCAAGGTTGGTGTCTCTCTCCTCACCCTCCAAGCAAACCTTTTCATAAACATGGAGGACATTAAAGGACCAAGTGTGACCAAACCCTAAGCTACATAAAAATCATTTTGTTGACCTCCTAGGGAAAAGTTTGTCAATTTGAGAGTTTTCTTTAGGGGAAAAGATAATCAATACCAAAAATCTCCCTCCTAAAACTGTGCACCTCTCCTATACCTCCACTCCTCCATCTGCTCCTCCTATGTATTCTCCACAAGGAAACTTACCTCTTGCTTCTCCTCCTGATGCATCAAAATGAAAGAGGTAATAAGTAGTGTAATTAACAAGGGTCTGACAGTAGCTCTAATAAGGAGTAGACAGATGACAATACAAGGAAGAGGATAGTAAGGTAAAAATCAGAGTTAGAAGAAAGAAACAGATGATGATAGCAGCAATAGTGAGTAGGAAGGTGATGATAGCCAAATGAACAAGAAGATGATGAAAACGGCAGGAGTGAGAAGGAAGGTGATGATAGCCAAATGAACAAGAAGGTGATGACAACAGAAATAAGGAGAGAGATGCAAGTGATTAAAATGATAAAGACAGGGAGGAAAGTACAAAGCTTAATGAAGAAGATGAGGATGACATAGATGAGAGTGATAAATATGGCAATAAAAAAGGGGAAGGCAGTGAGCAATTTAAGCAAGATAGTGATAATAATCACACCAATAAACCTCACCCAAAAATAGAAAAAAGTGTTGATGATGAACAAGATGAGGACCAAGAGGGTAATGAAGACAATGATGAATATGACAGTCAGCAAGAAGCTGAAAGAGACATCCAAGAGAAAGATAGGCTTGAGCAAGAAAGTGAGAAAAATAAAAGTGAACAGCACTGAAATAAGTGAAGACCATGAAAATGAAAAAACAAAGGGAGAGGATGAAGAAATTAAAGACCAAGAACAGACAAGTGAAGAGGTTGGGACAGACTTTGAGGATAAAGGCAGAGATCACAGCAAAGGCACAAAAGAGGACATCAATGAAAGACAGGGCCAAAGAGAAACATACAGTGGCTAGTGATCAACTCCAAAACCAAGGAAACAACACTAAAAATAGCAAGATGAAAGCCAAGAGGATGGTGAAAACAAAGGGGGGAGTGGTCTTCATGACTGAACAAGATGATAGTAAGGAAAGTGCAGCAAGTAGCTAAAAAGAAGAACAAAGTGATAATGAAGAAATCAGTGAAGAGGCATTGACTTTGAGCACTCAAAGAAGGTAAAGACCTGGAAAATCTTAGAAACATGACTCAAGATTTTTTATTGGCTTCTCAAAACCCTTGAAGGATTTGTCGACCAAGTTTGAGGAAAATTGGATAACTTTTTGTTTTTTTCTAAATTTTGATCCCTCGAAGCGCAACACCCTAGGTGCTACGCACAAAATTGGTGCATCCTCAGCTCTCAATTTTTACATTTTTGGGTTTCTCACATCACCAATATTCTACTTACCAATTTTCAGATCATTTGGAGCATTTTTACCCCCTCCAAAGGTCAAAAAACATCCAAAATTTGACCTTTCTACCTCCTGTTCAGACCAAGTGTTGCGCACAAAACAATATTGGGAGATTTGATTTTTGAATAGGTAAATGGCATCCATTCAGCACAACTAAAGAATTTCTAGAAATTAGACTCATTAGGATTTCCAACGAGCCATGACGGAGCCAAATCCAGTGTCAGGAAGGCCTCCAAAACACTGCTGCAAAAAGGCCTATTTCTGCGCTATGCACCTGGCATTTTTTCACTATTTGACACAGTGCGCTACACTCCTGTAGATAACTAGGAAAAATGTGCATTTGGTAAGTTTTATCTTGGTTTTCAGCGCCTAAAATTCAATATAATTGCTATTTTTGGCCAGAAAATATATTTTGTTAGATATTTTTCTGCCTTAGGCCTTGCAAGGCCTCAAGGACAACTTAGGATATTTCTGACTAGCCAATAGGCTTCTAGATGCTCTAGTGGGATATCCTCTTCCTTGTTTGTTATATAAGGCAAGAGGATTCATTGTAAATAGGGGAAATTGATGAGTTAAGAGCAATACATGTTTTTTGAAAGTTGAAGAACAATTTAGTGTTGTGGAGCTTGTGGATGGATTGTCTTGATTGATGGTGATGAAGGCTTGCTTGCAAGATCCCTGAGTTTAGTTAATGGTGATTTATCTCTCATATGTTAATGTTTTTTCTTGTTTTCCATATTTCCATATTTCTATTTTGCAGTAGCTCATAAGAGTATAGGATGAGAAATGTTGTTTGAGGCACCTCAGTCCTCCTGTTAGCTATTGTTTTCATGTTTTCTTCTGTTGGGTTAGCTTAAAGAATTCTTCATTAATCTTTAGGCCCACCTAAGCTTGTCTATTTCATTATTGGATTAGTATGCTAGTTTATAAACATGATTCATGGTAAGCGTTGCTTGTTTAAGGCTATCTAAACTCTATCTTGAAATCTCTCTTTGATGTACTGATTGTTAGGTTAAGTCAAAGAGGTATTGTTTCGATCTTGCCCTTTGAATATGCTTATCAGTTTTCCCTGAAGTTATTTATAGTTCAATGAAAGATGTTTAGGTGTTCCCTCTTCATTTATTGATGCTATTTGTTTCTTATATGTTTTCAAATCTTGAAATTTGAATCATTGAAGTTAGATAAGTTGTCTTGCTTCCGTGTTCTATTGGATTGTTTATCTTCAATGTTTATTTTTTTAAAAGTATTGTCACTGAGTAAATGGTGTGCCCTATCTCATGATTTGTATGTTTTTCTTATCAATATTAAAGACCTCCCTATTCATAGGTATTTGACAAAGGATTCTTAAATTCCCTTTGACCTACCTTGGTTCCCAAACTTATTGGCCATTTGACCTCACACATAAACTTAAAAGATCCATTAACTACACTAGACTTTCCCTGTGATGTACCCCGATTCACTACCAAGATATCAATAACTTCATGGAATCCATTGCCCAATTTATTTGATAACCTCTCACTCCACCTATCCTACTTGATCATCTTACCCTAACCCAAAACAAAAAAACAAACCTACACTTAACAACTAGCCCAAAATCAATCATCCAAAGTGAACAAGTTCACATCCTTCGCATAATAGAGAGAGCCCTCTTTGAGTCCAGGAAGGCTAGGTCCTAGGACTCCAAAGACTAGTCTGAAGTTACCTTGTCATTTTGTTTATCCAATCTGGAAAATCACAGGACAGTAACAAAATGTTGTGGTGGCTTTGCGTGAAAGGTGTGAAGTTCAGACCAAGGGTGGTGAGGGACTGCTGCTATGGGAGAAACAGATAGGTGGATGGGCAAGGGATTTTCTCCTAAAATGGGGTTGGTTTGTAAAAACATGAAAAATATCGCTCGTTGATGATGTGAGGAAGGTTTTTTTGCTAAGGGAGGGGGCCCCATTAGTTAGTCTCGGTGCGGGTGTGATGAAACAGATGGAACATATCGTAGATGGGTTATGCTGATGGAGGGATGGTAGGCTAAATGTGAGATGCGGTGGTGCGTGTTCGAACTGTTTGCAAAAATGGTAGTCCACGAAAGGGTTTCATCTTGATATGGTAAAACTTGACTTGATGCATGGTGGATGAATGATAATGAAGTGATTCCTGGACTGTGGTGATATGGCCATGGTGTCATATTTTTTGATCCATGGTCTACTTTGATTGATGGACGACATGGAGGGGGAGGCTCTACCAACCAACAAGGATGTTTATCATGTGCAAGGTGGGGAGATGATAAACATGGTCAAGTGTTTGGAGCCTATGGTTGATTTCTTGTGGAGAAATGATGTCAAGATGTGAAAATTTGCTCTGGGACTCTATCATGCTGAGAGTAGAATGATACTTACTATGGAACCTTTGGTGCATGGAGAAACAGGCATTTTTTCATAATGTATAATACCTGCAACAAATAACCCAAACGAAAGCATCTTTTTCATTTGAATATATTGATAAATGTTTTGAATGAAAAGACGATAAGAGAGGGCATACCTATCGGAACTGAAAAAATTATTTTTTCAGAGGCGCGAATGTGTGAAGACTCCTTTGGGCATTATGAGGTGTTGATCACTGTGTTGTTTTCGATTTTTCAATTGGGATTTCTCAGCGCCCATTATGGTCCTTCAAACAATTTGAAAAGGGTGATATATAGGCCAATATGGCTCATTTAAACTCATTTGTGTCATTTGAGTGTTTGAGAGTTTTGAGAGGTTAGAGCTTACTACTAAGCCTTTCTTGCCATTGTGGTCAGACCGTGTACTAGGGATTTGCACTACCAGTGTCAGGTAGGCTCTTGAACATCCATCATTTCAATTTTTTTAGTGTTACTGGGTAGCTATCCATACAAATTAGGTTTGTACAGAACCCTAGCCATTTTTGGCCTTGACCGCGTGGGTGATCAAGGTATAGGCACAGAGACCTCCACAAAAATTTGAGGATATCCATGAATATTTCACATCTGTGGGAATTTTTGCGTGTGTGGACTTCACATCTGTATGAGATACAGATGCACAGTCAGTGCACTTGTTTGAGGAACATGTGCATCAAAAAAGCCAGGTTAATTTTAGAAATTTTTTATTTTTGATGTCATGATGTCATGGAGAGAGAGAGACTGTCTAGACACACGTATGGCTATGGCACAAGATGCCATCACCCATCAGTAGCTTGCTCAGTGGGGTATTCTCAAGTTCCTTGATAATGACCTCCTGAGGTCACATGATGGATTGTGCGCTACCTGGTCCATTGTTGGAATAAGTAGCGCAAATTAATGGTGTTGTTGGGGTATGACGTGCCCATTTGTCCAAAGAAGGATGTATACTTCATGACTGGTTTGCTACCTCAGGGTGAGGCACTCCCTCATCTACTCCTGCCTGGGAGGGTAGTGCTCTAGCGCTGGTTAGAGAATCATTGTGGCGAGGTAACCTTACAAAGGGGCCTTGCACTGTGCTTTGGCTATGATTGTGAGATTGATTGGGTCATCGTCACAACATGGGATGTCGGGGCCACAGATTGGTGTTCCTCGTCGGCTTCTGGCCAGGCATTTTTTTTATTTTTCCCATCATTGCTATGACGGTATGGTGTCCCATCTGGTGAAGGTCTGAGCTGGATCTAAGCTATTTTCATATGCTAGAATTATTTGTAGCATTATGTTTGAGAGAGTGGTGTTGCTGCGACCCATGGTGGCCATGCTTATGGGGTTTCATTGGGACCCTCGTATGAGGTGATGGGCCCTAGTGATGCCTCGTGGTGGGGGAGGTGAGGTGGGGAGATATTAGAATGTGACCATCGAGCCTTGGTTTGAGGCCATCCCTTATATGTTCCTCGAGTTTCCATACTCTCGTATGGACTATTGGGGAGACTCGGATATGGGTATTTCTGCTGGGTATGCTTGGGGATTGACATGTATGACTTTTTGTGATTTTTTTTGTATTTTTCGAGTATTTGTGATTTATATGTGTATTGTGATGACACTGGCATTATTTTTGTTACTCTTGAGGATGTGGAAACATTTGGGTGGCCCACTACTCAGTTGGTAGGAAACCAACCCAACCGGAGTGTTAGAGGAGCTCACCCCCAGGCTAGGGGGTAAGAGGAAGATCCAGTGCAGGCTCAGGGTGGGGACCCAGTGATGGAGCTGGCCCTTCCGGGGAGGGTAGTAGCTCTGCTGTTTCCGAGTGTGCTACGATGATTGATCATGCTGAGGCGGACAAGGAACGTATGGCTGAGATGACAGAGCAGCTTGGTGCATCCGAGGTCAGAGCCACTGACTTAGTGGATGCTTGGGGTCAGGTGCATAGGCTGACCCAGGGTATGCCGACCCGTGGGTTTGTGGAAAATCTGGGTGATGTATGGTTGGAGAAATTGATGGCCCAAGAGAGGGGCTATTTTCCGACTTTGCGCCATGTGGCAGCTACCCAGTACTGTCACCAAGTGCAACCGTGGGTCCATGTGCCCCACTTGGCAGGTCTCAACCCTAGAGAAATTTTCTACATAGGGAAAGCACCCATTATGGGGATGCTTCCCTTATATTTTATGACATGTGTATATGTATTTTTTGGCTGAACTGCGGGTCAAATACATGACTTGTTATTTGTACTTACACACATTTTTTGGTATATATGCGAGATGTATTTTTTGTGACTCTAGATGATGCGTCTATGGTTTATATGTTTTGATGGATGTTGTGTATCACTGATGGATATCTATAATTTTATGTTTTTTGGTTTTATGTATGATGGTTTATACAAGATGCATTCTAGTCTAGGTTGTGGTTAGCTACACGATCTGCTATCTGGTTTTGATTTCTTGGTACATGTGTGAATGTAATATGATCAAATTGACGGCTTAGAATTTTTGTACACAAATATTTTCTAAACAGTTGTGAATCTCATACCTCAAATTCTTGTTTTAACTTGGAAAACACTAACTGGGAATAAAGGTAGATATGCAAGTGGCAGATGCCTTGATTGAAGGCATCACTCATGAGCCCTATGACAGTGTCATATTATGTCTGATTTTTTGTAGCTGATTCGATTCATACTCCGTTGGTGAAGAATGGAGATTGTTTAGGGTAGTAGATGACCTAGGCGGCTGTTGATAAATTTTGACACCATCGTGATGCTCCATCAGCGAATCCAAAATAATGTTTGGGTTGAAGATCCATTGGTCACACCAGAGCACTTTTCGGAACAAGTCTGTGATAAAAAACAAAGTTTGTTGTGTGCACGCTATCTCTACGACTGAACCCTCCTGACCCCTATGGGTAAAATTTCTTTAGGTAGAGACCATTGATGGGGTTTCTTAGGCATGTTCCTTCGGGCTCTATCAATATGTATGCCCCCTTTAGGAGACAATGTTTTATGAAATAGGGACCTTTCCACAAGGTTTCAAACTTTCCTAGCCCTAGGGCTTCTTTCACGACATCGTAGTAGAGGACTAACTCCCCCTCAGTAAATGATCGAGGGGTGATGTTGCGATCGAATGATGCTTTCACTCACTTTTTATTGTCCTCATTGTGTTGGAGAAGCTATCATTGAATTTCTTCGATGAGATCTAGTTGTACTAAGTGTATTGGGAAATGTTACACTAAAGATCTTGGGTTGATAAACCTTCACAGATCAGGGGCATGTCATTACAAGAAGGACTCAGTTAACCAAATTTTATGCTAATAACTAGAAACTATAGGTTGCAGACCTTACCCGAATATCCTTCAGTTGTAGTAGATCCCATGGGGTGTAAACCCCTGCAACTCTTTGTGCTCGAAAATTTGTAAACTAGCAAAGAAAAAGCATAAAATCCTAGTTGTACAAGATATATATGTTCTAGATGTTAGTGAAAAGCATGTATAATATCATACTAACAATATTAAATGAACAATTCACAATCATTTCACATGTATTAAAATATTATTGACAAGAAAACATCAGGAACAAGATGGTACTTCTGATATTAATGACATGTACAGTAAAAAAATGTGGAGAGATCACCTGAAATCTGCCACGGCCTTCGAGCATACCATCCTCTGGATCTATCCAGCCCTAGCCTCTAAAGTTTTATTCCAAGAATAGTGCACAACGGATGTCACATAGGGTGGTGAGAATCTCAAGGAAACAAGGGTTTCCTGAAAATATCTAGGAAGTGCAGGAGGCACGGGAATATATCAGACTTGGATAGGGCTCCAAAAGTGTATAATATCTATATTTCTCTCTCTCTTCCTCCCTTAGGCCATTCCCTTGAGGGGATTTTATACTCCCTCAAATTATTTTTTGTAGTTGGGAATAGTTATGCCACAGGTTAGGGTTTTTAAGTTACTGGAACAACCGTAAACCCCACCTCAAAAATAGGGAAAATATATATATTTTAATGTTTAAAAAGGCATACACGGTTCTCTATGTATGGACTCACGTGTATATGCAGAATATTCTGGGCAAATTCGTATAAGGGTTTTAAGAAATTGTTTTTTGAGAAATGTGTCCAAGTCTAAAGGGAAGGGTTGCCCAAGGGCAAAGTATAAGTCATCAAATATATGATGGTGATAAATCATGATATAAAAAATGCCCCTTAATATATGAGGTCAAAAGGTGTACATGATGGCCGAAATGTATTATGTGCATAGAAAGAACCTTGCGAGGACTAGAGTGGACTTCACCAGATTTCAGCCTACCAAAAAACTAGTGAGGGAGATCAGAAAGATAGCTCATGTCTGAGGCAGGCATACCCATGCTCAATGAAATAAAATCATGTCCACATATGAATTATATAGCAAATCCAATATGTATACAAGCATGGAAAATTTTAGGAGCTAATATTCATAGGTGGGCTAATTTTCCATGGTTTGTCCAAAAACAATATTCGCTAATTTCCATTTTTTTCTGAAAGTGATTCGCTCAAATTTTATAGTATAAAAACATTTTATGCTAAAGATCACCAAAAAAATTATAGATACTATATAAATTCATTATAAATTTGGATGTATTTAAAAAAATATCACCAAACATTTTACATATTGCATATTAGGGACTCATAAGATTCGCCAATATTTCTAAATCTTAAAAAATATTTCCATTCTTAAAATTTTCCATGTAGACAAGTATAGCTGAAATGTAAATTACATAGTGAATCATCTGATCATTTCCCAGAATTACAAGTCAAAATCAAGTCCAAGTATCACATATAGAAGACTGATCAATGATACTGCAATAGATATCTGATCACAAAAGTCACAACTGAATCTCCAAGTACTAAATCATAAGTGGTGGAACAAATGGTACAACAAGCAACTCGAGAGCCAACATATAAGATGCTCCTGTGATGAAACTGCAACATATAAGTGTGGATGGTGTCACTGGAAGTAAACTGAAGGAGCTATCAAAGTGAACCAAAACATGTTGATGCAAACCCGAGGTCTTCACCGATCACCATGGCATAATTCTACACAATGGAATAAATGAGCTGAAGTCAACTGTGTGAGAAATCGTTTGATTACAGGTCATTGATGTATACCATTAACAAATGCGAGACAACCCACCGATAAAGATAATAAGCATCAAGGTGCCTCAGTACAATCTAGCAAGTGCGAATGAATGAGTTGTGTTAGGTCCCCGTAATTTTTCAGATTGGAAAGAACAAATGTATAAGGGTAACATCAAACCAGTCTTTGGAGTCCTAGGACATAGCCTTCCTGGACTCAGAGAGGGCTCTCTCTATGTTTGTGTGAGAGATGTAACTTGTATGATTTTAGGGTTTTGATTTTAGGCTAGTTATAAGGATTAGGGTTTGTTTTTTTGTTTGTTTGGTTGCATAGGTTGTCAAGAAAAATAGGTAGAGTAAGGGAAAATCAATCCATTGGGCTATGGAGACTGCAAAGGTTTTGAAAAGTACAACAATAGGTCAAGGGTGTTTCATAGGGAAAGTTAACAAGGCCAAATGGATCTAAGTAGGTTTAATGAGTGTGAAATGAACATGAAGTTATGAATACAGTAGGTTCAAAGGGAAATTAAGGATCCTTCAATATACTAGAAACAAGAAAATATTTCAGGATGATAGCATAGTAAAACTTGAAGAGTAGTGAAGGATTCTTCAACTAGATTTTTGCTAAACAAACCTCAAAACAGCAAATAAGTAATCCTAGAGAGAAGTTAATAATTCTTTGAACATTACTTTCAAACAAAGAGATCTTTTTACATAAAATTTCAATGAAACTAAAGAGCATTTAAGGATTCTTTAATTAAACTTCAGGGAAGAAAACATAGAGATCAAAGGAGGCAGACAGAAGTAGGGTGCCAAGAAAGCATATCCTACTCTAAAATTTATGTCCTATGATTAAAGAAACCATGAACATAATGAAAAATAAAGTAAACAAATACAAGAGTGGAAATACATCACCATATAACAGAGCTCATGAATCCTAGGAATATGCTTAATCCATTGATGCTCAATCCAAAGCAATCACAACACACCCAAGCCAATTTCTTCAATAAAGTTAGAGTATATATCATATTAAGCTCAGAAACCAATCAACATGTACAATGATGCCTCAGTGCAGTATTTAACTAGCAAGGAGGACCAAAACCCTAACTATGGTTTTCAAATATCATTAAATACTCATAAATATCAATTTTTACCAAAGAGACCATGCAAGGCCCAAGGCACAAAATATCTAACTTAATAAATGCAAAAATAAATGCTAACGTAACTCCTCAACCAAATCTGGAGTGATTTTCCTAAAAACCCCTCAAAATTTATTTTTCATTAATTCCAAGTGTCTTCTGTTGACTTTTTGGCAAGGGCACAGTGCCAAGGCCAAGGGCAAAGTGCCAACACTGCGAAAATATGTCTTCTTGCAGCTAAGTTTTGGAGGCCTTCCCAGTGTCAAAATGAGCTTCATGATAGCTCATTGGAAATCTTGTCTAGTATAATTTACAAAATGAACTTTATTTTTATGATTAGACTTCATTTACCTGCTCAAAAACTCAATATCCCAACACTTCTCAGTGCACAGTGCCAACTCTGAAAATAGGGCAGAAAGTTGATTTTTTGCATGTTTTTGGCACTTTTGGAGTACCAGTTATGCTCCAAATGATCTGAAATTTTGTGAGGGTGATGTCCTTGGCATAAGGATTATAAAAATTTAAGCCATTCTTCCATTGGGAGCCCTAAAAAAGAGCGCAACACCGCTCCCAAAAAAGAGTGCAGCACCAATGATGCTGCGCCTTTAGCCCTTCAAAACAGTCAAAAATTCAAATTTGCAAAAATGTGCCCAAAATTGGATTTTGTTCAGCTGATTAGGTTTGGGAAACTTGGAGGGATGGATCAGCTAGGTTACCAAACCTTTCTTTCCCTTTTGCCTCATTGGTTCCACCATATCCTTCATAGGTATCATTATAATTCTCATCATCTAAATCATCAAGGCAAAATCAATCCTTGTTTTATGGAAATCATCTTCATTATGAATGGCTGCCATCCGTTATCTTCCCTCATGTGCTTGCTTTCTTGGTGAAGAAAGAAGGGCCCCTGCCCCATGATCATGCCTCTCTGGCATCTATAGACAACTCAAAGGTGACCCCTCCTTTGTGATCATGCGTATTTGGCATTTGGGCCTCTTCACTACTGCCACTGTCTCCCTCTCTTGTCATTTTGAAAAATCTGCCTTTGAGAAACCCTAGGACTGCAAATGGAAATGAGATTAAGGGATAGTGGAATGGTAACCTTTACAAGTGAATGAGATGAATGAGTGAGGGTGTAAGTATATGAGAATGAGGGACAAGCTAACAACTCAATGAAAACCCTCTGTTGACATGTTTATACTTTGTTTTTCCAACCCTAGGATTGATGTGGAATGAGGTGGAGGGAAGGTAAATGAGATGGTTGTTTTATGGTAATGAAGGAATGAGTAAGTGAGGGGATTGAGTGTTGTGAATGAGATATGTCTATGGATAGCTTGGGTGAATGATCAACCTCCAAACAGTGTGATCCCTCTTTTTATCATTGATTTATTCTATAGGCAGATGAAGTAAATGGAAAACATTGATTTCTAGCTTTGTAGCCTAGGGCTTCTTCTTAGGGTTTCATCACCATTAATTAATAATCATAAAATAGCTTGAAAATGGGGTTAGGGAATACTCTTACCCCTTATCACTACATTGGAGGACCTTGGAGAAAGATTTGAAAGATTTATGGAGTTCATTGACTGTTTGTAGGGTTGAGGAGGTCCTCCTGGCCAAGAGCGCAACACCTGATCTAAGGGCGCAATGCTCAATCGCAGGTGCACAACTCTAAATCCAAGCTCACAGCGCCAATAGCAAATTTTTTGTGGGTGTTTGGGCAAGAGCATAGCACTCTACCAAGTGCATAGCGCCACCTCCCAGGCATGCAACGCCTTCAGAAAATACACAGGAGGAAAGTGCCAGGGGTGCAGTGCCCTCTTCCAGGCGTACAACGCTAGGCCAAGTGTGTAGCGCCACAAAAGTTTTCCCAATTTTGACTTAAAAACTCAAAATTTCTTCCTTTCTTGAAGCTTCTAACTTTGTGCAAGTGAACAATGATTCATATGAAGTGTGAAAAGAGTTATTTAGGCATGTGGCATTGGTTTTATCTTTGTAACCCACTTTATAATTGTCCTAAGTCTCTTTCACTTTCTCTCCCATGCTTCTTCACCTTTTCTTTGCAGGTGACTGAAAACCCTAACTTGGTTTTTCCGCTTTTCTCCTTCAGGTAAAAAAAAGTTCATTTTGAAACCGTTAGGGCTAGATTACACATGATGGTATCTTCAAAAACTTTCTGTGTTTTCCATTACAATATTCAACTTATCATTTTCACCTTGGTTGGTAGTTTGTTGGAGTCAGGAAATTTGTCTCTCCTTTTGATCCTGGAGACTTTGATATGTTTATTTCGACACAGTAGTAGCCTTAAAAACCTCCTTTACTTCTATCTCAGAGCTTAACCTCATCTTTTGTTTGGCAGGTGATTGAAAACCTTGAATTTACCTTTTTTAACTAATATTCTCTACACCTTTGCTATTTAAGGCATGACACATTCACCTTGGCAAACTTTGGGATGATTGCACACAAAAACACCTTCACAATCATTCCTTTTTTGTCATCATGAGGATCAACATCATCATTTCACCTTTCCTGGTCACTTTTCAAAAAACCTTAGATGTTTGGAGTGTTTTTAAGACAATCATCAATGTTGTCTTCTAAGTTCTCTATAGCCCTTTCAAGTTCATTCATTTCTGTCCAGTTCACCTCACCTTTTCCATTTTCATTAATCTTTTCTGAGAGACTTTCATCATGCTTGGCCTTGTGCACCTTCACCATACCATTTATGCCATTTGATCACTGTTTGGCACTCTGCTAGACCATTAAGCTCAAAAACCCTAGTTTTCCTCAAGACCAAGAGGTTCCCTTTCTCCTGTTGTAAGTTGTCTTCATTTGAGAGCAAACCACCTACCTTACCAACACCTTCTGCTGATGGAAACTTCAAAACTCCTGCAGAAGTGTCAAAATATTTTCATTTACCTCTTGGAGACTTCGAGTTGATAGGGTAGTGCTTCTTTGGAAACTTTTAGGTCTTCCTTGAATAACCATGTGTTGACCTTCTATTGCATCTAAGCCATCTTCTACCAAAGGCGAAACAATGTTTGAAACAACAATGATGACCTTGGAGCATATGAAACCCTGATTGACCTAATGGGAGGATTCTTTGACCTGGCTTTTGACTGAAAATTGGATTGGAGTCTTCAAGTGAAAAAACAAATTATTTGTCAAAGTGCATTATTGAAGATCCAAAATCCAATGTACTTGATTTATCTAAAGAGCCTACAGAGATAGTTTTGATACCATCAATGCCTGAGGAACTTGGGGATCATGGGAATGAGTTAGGCTATAGGTAACCCTAGATGGAAAGTGGAGTTATGAGCAAGGGAAAAAAAATAGAGTAATGAGGTCATGGGCAGGAAAGAAGGATGGAGATGAGAGGAAGAAGCCCTTAAGGAGTCTTTTATGAGTGGCAAGGTGACCATGAAATGGCAAGGTTGATAGAATAGTGAAAGATTTTCTATAAGGATAATGAAGGCATTGAGATTTATAAAACTCACAATGTTCAAAGAATGTTGTTTTTAGAAATATAGAACCAATCTATATTCATCTACCAATAGTGAAAAATACTGATGACTAACAATGGCTCCACTTGGGCAGGGAAGCTCCTTTTCAGGAGGTGTCCAAGACCTCAGAGTTCAAATCTCTGATTTTTGAAGATCAGTACCTTACTTGTACTTGGCAGATCTCTCTTCATTCATTTGTTGATGTTCTCTTGAAGCTGTGATCTCAAAATTTGAAAAGACATGATTGCTTCAACATCAGTTCTACATACCCATCTTATTTTGCCTAACATTTTTTTTCTTCTTTTGGGTGCACTTGGACTGACAAACCCTTGACATTATTTTCTTTTGAAAGAATAAAAAACTATCTTGTTGTACCCTTATCACTTCCAAGGGTTTAGATTAGGCTGATGAGCTCTTTTATTCACTACCTAGTCTACTTATTTGTCAAGGTTAAGCTGTTTGACATATTTCCATTCTCTAACCTACTAACATGAAATTCAAAACATGATCAAACCAAGTTTAAGCAATCTGATTTGTCATGGGTTGTGGCATTTTGGACAAGCTGCACTCAGAATTTATTTTTGTACAAGCAAAACTAAAAACTTTAGGGCTAATAATTTGGAGTTTGTTACGCATCCCTCTCATTTTTCTTTGGTTCAGATTTAAGCTTTGGGAACCAGCGTCTTTTGCTAATCTAATCGACTGACAAGAGAAGCTTAAATGGTTTGACAAGTCTTATTTCACTAACCTATCAACTAAAACTTAAAACATGTTGAGTAATGATTAGGCTAGATGAATGAACAAGACTTTATTTTCTCAGAGGTAGTGGCATTTAGGCTTGCACACTTTCAGCAATACTCTTTTTGATATGGGGTTATACCTCTTCTTTTTTCCAACCCTCTTTTTCTTTTTTTCTTTGCTTTTTTATTTCATTTTTCTGATTTTTCATCAAACAATGTTATTTACAATGAATGAAAGCTTCAAACTAGGAATTTTGACAAAACTAGTGCTTGAGCATCCTACCATTGACAGGACCTCTAAATAACTCTGTTCCATCCAGCAACTGTAAAAAGAAAGCATTGTTATCTCTAACTGAATGGATGATGTATGGACCCTTCCACAATTTTCAAATTTTCCATGCTTACCTTTTTCCTCTCTCCTTGAATCCCACTTCAGCACTTTATCTCCAATCTGGAAATCATTAGCCTTGGTCCTTATTTCAAAGATTTTCTTGATATTCTCTTGCACTTCTTGTGTTTTGTTGTAAACTTATTCCCTTGACTGCTGCAAATGAATGGTTTGGTTCAACCTCCTTTTCATATCATTCTCCTCTAATTATACCTCTTAGAGGAGCTTCATCACCAAAACTCCCAAGGATGTTGGGAAAACTACATCCATGTCATACACTAACTAATAGGGAGACATATTGATTGATTTCTTGGTTTTTAGTCTATCAGCCCATAGTGCATGCACTATTTTTCTATGCCATGAATTTTTGTTCTCTTTCAGCAACTTCTTGATGATATTCACCAAAATTTTGTTAGAGGACTCAGCCAACCCATTACCTTGAGGGTAATAAGTTGTAGAATGCCCTATTGTGATGTGGTACTTGTACCAAAAGTCCACCATTCTCTTGGACTTAAATACAACAACATTATCGGTGATGATCTTTTAAGGATAGCAAAATCTTGAAAAGATGTTGGTTTCAAGGAATTTGATGATGACTAAGTCAGTGGCATTCCTTGAAGGGATGAATTCTATCCATTTGGTGAAATAGTCAGTTGCAGTAAGGATCCATTTGTGTTGGGCATATGAGGCAGGGTGGATTTTTCCAATGAAATATAAACCCCACTGTTGAAAAGGAGTTTCAACATTGATAGGATGCAAAGGTAAAGGAAAAAGCTTTCTCTTCCCATCAAATATTTGGCATTTATGGCCAGTGGCTACTAGTTTGTGTATGTCAAGGAAAAGAGTGGGCCAATAGTAACTAGCTCTAAGGATTTTTTTGGCCGTGGTTTTCCAGTAGAGATGACTTCCACACTCTTCTTCATGAAACTCATGCATGTTTCTATCTGCATCATCTTTAAGTAAACATTCAAGCAAGATACCAATATAATTTTTCTAATACAAAGCTCTATCTAGAATGCAGAAATTTGCAGCCTTTAGTTTCAATAATCTAGCTTTTTTTTTGGACAAAGCAGGAGGAGAATTAAGATTAAAAAGCACATACAGTATATCAGCATACCAAATTGAATTCAAAAATGCTTCTTCAATGGGTGAAGTCGCCAGTTCCTCTTGTTCATCCAAAGAATGTATCATGTTTTTGTCTAGTGCTTGAAAGTTATCTTCAACCATGGGTTTGGCAAGTCCTTGTCCGTTAATCAGTTTAGTGGGTCTGATTTCTAAATCATATTCTAAGATGACAACAATCTACTTGCCCCTTTTACCATCAGGATCTTGATTCAGTATGTCCTTGACAATTGTGTGTGGAACAAAAGCAATGATATGGGAATGCAATATGTAAACTCTGAAATCTTTCAATGCTTTGATCAAGGAAAAGGCTTGTTTCTCCATGATGTTATATTTTAGAGGTGCATCTCTCAATGCCTTGCTAAAGAAAGCTATGGGTTGTTCTTGTCCCATCATGTTCTTTTGTAGCAATACTATAGCAATAGTGTGTTCTAATGCAAAGGAGAAGATGAAGAATTCCTTGGTAAAGTCAGGGCTAATTAGAAATTGTGTTTGAGTAAGTGCTTGTTTTATGAGTTCAAAGGATTGTTTGGCTTATGTGGTCCACTTGACTCATATTTCTCTTTTCAGCATGTTTGTGATGTTTCTTAGGAGTTCGGCAAGGTTTGGTATGAACCTTCTTAGGAATTTGATCTTTCCAATGAAAGATTACAGCTCTTTAATGTTTCTAGGGTGGCTGATATGCAATATACCCTCAATCCTTTTGTGGTCTATCTTAATCCCTTCTTCAGATATGATGTGGCCTAAGAGCTTTCCTTCTTGAAGACCAAATAGTGTTTTCTTAGGATTTAAAGATAGACCATACTTCCTACATTTCTAAAAGACCTTTCTCAAGTGAACTAGGTGTTCTTCATCAGTTTTATAATAAACAATGATGTCATCAAGGTATATGAAAATGAAGTAACCTATGTCTTCGGAAAAAGCTATGTCCATCGCTCTTTGAAAAGTATCCCCCGCATTCATTAACCAGAAAGGCATTTTGACATACATGAAGGTGCCCCAAGGTGTTCTGAAAGTGGTTTTGTGCGAATCATGTGGAAGTACTAGCACCTGATTGTAACCTGAGAAACCATCAAGAAATGATATTCTTTTAGAACCTACCACCCTTTGCAGTATATGATCCATCTTAGGTAAAGGGTAGTTGTATTTCAGGGAGGCTTTGTTTAATTTTCTAAAGTCTATGCATAGCCTAATCTCCCCTGTTTTCTTTCTTACCGACACAAGGATTGAAACCCATTCTGAGTACCTGAGTGGGACTATGATTCCAGCATCATACATCTTCTTTATTTCTTTTTCAACTAGAGGTACTAGGACGAGGTTTATTCTTCTCAATTTCTTCTTGAATGGTTTCTGGTTTTCCTTGAGAGGAATCTTATGTTGAATAATGTTTGTGTCATAGGAATTTAAATCCTCATAGCCCCATGCAAAAACATCCTTGAATTATTTGAGTAGCTCTATGTATTTTTGTTTTATGTGAGGTGGCAAAGTTTTGGACAGCTTTATCATTTTGGGTTCTTCTATGCTGCCTATGTTGCATTCTTCCACATCAGTCTCAATGGAATCCATTTTTGGCTTCCTAGCGACATCATTGAAATCAAACAACTCTTATAAGGGGGAAAGACATATTGGTAATGAGTAATATTTTTATTTCAATACCTCAAGGTATTTTTGATCTAAATCTTCAAACAATTCTTCCTCAAGAGGATGTTCTAGCAGATTTATATCAACAGTACAAGGCAACTCTATTTTGTGGGTTTGTTCTTTAGCAAAAAAATCCTCTTGATGGTTTAAGTCTGACTTTGACATTGTAAAATTGGTTTTGGGCTGCAATAAGTCTTCAATATTTTTGTCATTTTCAAATATGTAATATTCCTATTTAGGAACAACTCATGAATCATACACTAAAATATGTATTTTCAGAAAAATATGCTTTATAATAGGAAAATAATTCTTGTATCCTTTAAATCAGACAATATTCAAGCTAAATCCAAGATTTGAGTTAGGTGGGTTAAACAGGTCTCCCACACCTAGTTATCTTCAAGAGAAGGCCCAATGAGAGGTTGCAGCAAAGTAAAACGCCCTACTAAAAATGAAGAGAGCTATAAATGCACAAAATGTTATGATAGGCACTTAGAAACTGATTTCAAGTACAGCATCAACTCAGATCTGAATTTAGCATCCAAAAAGTGGGGAAAAGCAGTGATTTTGATCCTAAAATAGGTGTATTCAGAAATTTGCTTAAAATTAAGAGAAATGGTGGGAGGTTATTTCCGACTAGGTCATTAGGGACCTATGATCCTAATTTCAGCTCAAGAAAATCATTCTAGCTATGTTGAACAGTTTCTCCATCCCTGGATATGCTTAAAAATGTTGATTTCCCATTACTTTGAGTATGCAGAAAATGGCTGAAGCACGTAGAGCATAATTTCTGAATAAATTAGAAAAAATATGTCTAAAACATTATATCTGAAGTTTATTATAATATATAATGAAGAAAATAGAGATTCATCTCCTTCTATACATCAAATAGATCACCCGGCAAGGGGATTTCATGAAAGAACAAGTACAAGTATCAGATCTCCAGAATATGGATCTAAAAAATGCAGAATCACTAAAACTCTAAATATATGAGCTGAAATATAAAAAATTATAGAAGAGGCTGAAGTACAAACTTTCCGGAAGAAGGGATGGCCCTTCCTCAAGGAAATGAGCACCAAACTAGGGTAGAAACCCTACTGGAGCAATGCACTGGAAAATAACGCAGTTTATGAAGTATACTGTGCAATTTATGTTGGAGGGTCCTTTGTCCTGATGCAAATATTTGGAACTGAAGCTCAATGCTTCCTCACTAATCTTCTAGAGAAAGGAATGCTCCCTTTTCTGCAAAACTAGATTTGGAAGTGGTGTTGAAAACCCCTCACTGCAACACCCAACAACGCGGTATTATTCTGCTGCAGAAATAACGTTGTCTTGATGGAGGATGGTTTGCCTCAAGCCTAGATGTGAGGCATTTCATAACATACTCCTTCAAGAGCTCCTCAATGAAGGAGGAGGAATTCCTAAACAGGAAATTCCTCTCTCTAGCTAAACAACTAGAGATTTTGAGTTGCCCAAGCAATCTCAAAATTGAATTATCTTCAACAACCTTTCCTTGTGGCCTTCCCCTTTATTTTATAAAATTAGGGTTTGGAAAACCCTAAACCACCTCCAATGAGTTAACCCTTTTCACATGGAGGGTCTCCATCTAAAACTACGCTGATCAATGAGGAGGTTCAATGTATCTGGACATTGCTGTGATTTGGTCCTGTTGAGCCAGTCAACCTTCTTCATCCCTTTTCACACCTAAGTGTATTTTATTGAAATGGCCCAGATTTTTCCATGTTCACATTGGGCATTGATTTATTTTTCTAATTAGGATTTTTAGAGTTCCTCCTTTACACTTTTATTCATGAGTTAAGAAAACTGAAATTAAAATGCAATATTCCCATTAGCTGCAAAAATTGGGAATATTACAGTCTCCCCCCGAAAAGTGTTGCTTTCCCTCAAGAAACTCTTATTGTGGATGCAAACCATCTATTCCCTTCCAAATGACATCTACATAAGGAAGGCTTCCTCCATTTTCTGCAATAGGTCATGTATGTTTGGTTCCAAAGTTGTCTTCCACAAATGCATGAGATGACTTCCAACTGTAAGGTTAGATGTCCTCTTCTTATCATGAAGTACAAAATGACAATTATATGATGTCCAACACCATCATAAACACATGAGAGACATAAAATCAAGTAGCTCCTTCCATAAAGGAAAAGCTTCATCATGCAATAACATTCCTCCATCCGTTTTATGAACTTGATTAAGCATTGTTATGCTTCCATTCTTATCCCTGTTGGCCTTTTTGGATCCAAACTCCATCATTCCAGCATTATGAAAAAGAAGAAGGGAAGGAATAATATGGGTAAACAAAGATGTCAAACCATATTATCCTAATAATA
The DNA here is from genome assembly GCA_034641835.2 of Pinus albicaulis. NCBI lineage: Eukaryota > Viridiplantae > Streptophyta > Pinopsida > Pinales > Pinaceae > Pinus > Pinus albicaulis. Next base: position 1,268,589,249 of record CM076570.1, read on the forward strand.
GCCACCGGAGCAAGGCCCTTTTCTACCATCCTCCATCTTCTCCATGTAAGATGAGCAAGCCAAGCTTCCCAAAAGATGATGTACATCCCTTCCTCTGCTGCAATTTATCTTTGGTACATAAGGCATGAATCAGAAAATTTTGAGCTATGGGGTGGTCACCATACTCATTTAAAAGCAACCAAAGCAACAAGAGGTCTTTCTGCCTTCTTTCCTCCTCATGTGCATCATGAAACCAAACCATACTAATGGACATATGATATGTCACATCATCCCAATACAAAGTACCATCATCAATGCACATCATGAGATCAATGTGCCAAATTTTACACAATGCAAAACACATAGGCATAAGAGATGTCATGTGGTGGCCATACTCTCTCAAGTGAAACAAAATTATACATGCCTTCTCTTACTGCAACATATCATTGAAATCCAAGGCATGATTCATAAAATGATGAGTTGTTGGGTAGTAACCATACTCACCCAAGAGTAGCCATAGCAACAAGGAATTTTACAGCCTTCTTGCCTTATGAACATGTGGATCATGGAGCAATAACACAATGATGGACATGTGAAATGCCTCATCAACATAGTACAAGAAAGCTCCCTCATACCACTGTTTCGGGGAAAATCACCCTAGAGGTTTGTTGGGTCTAAACCTCCACAGAGCAGGGCATGATATTCAGAAGGACTCACACACAACCATACTTGAATGCAAAAAACTAGTTAACAATGATAGCAGAACTCACCCGAAGTCCTACGTTCGATGTATATCCCGCGGGGTCCAAACCCCCAACAACTCTCCTTCCACTTTCAACCTGGAAAACAAGAAAGAACGTGCACGAAAACCTAGTTGTACAGCATATATTTCTTCTAAACGTTAGTGTAATCCATGTGAAACATTATATAAACCATAATAAATGCTTAAATGATAATCTTTTCACACATATAAATAAACATTAACGCACGAGTTCAGGAACAAGATGGTTCTTCATTATCACGAACAGCATGTATAGTAGTAAAAGTGGAGAGATCACCTGAATCCTTCCACGATATTCGAGCAGACCATCGTCTGGATTCGTCCCGCCCTTGCCTCGCTAAGATCCTTTCTAGACTTGTGCACTCGAGATGGCATATAAATGGATGAACATATCTAGGAAACAAGGGTTTCCTGTTATAAATCTGGGAAAGTGCAGGAGGCACGGGGATTCAGACTTGAACTGGGATTCCAACAGAGTATAATTTCTGTAAAATTTCTCTCCCTTAGGCCATGCACATGAGGGGATTTTATACTCCCTCAAAGTAGTTTCAATCAGTTGGAAACAGTTGGCCACGTGCTGGGGTGGTTGAACTACCAGAGTAACCATCAACCCAGCCCAAAAATAGGGATTTTTTATATATTTTTTAATGATTTTAATGGCATACACGGAAAAGTACATGTGGACTCGTGTATAAACGCAGAAAATTCTAGGCATATCCTCGTATGGGGATTTTAACACTATTTTTTAGTGAATTTTGTTCAAGTTTGTAGGAATGGGTGCCCAAAGCCATAAATACAATCATGAATCATATGAGGGTGAAAAATGATGCTATAGCAGATGCCCCCTAATATATAAGGTCAGAAGGGGTACATGATGGCCGAAATGTATTATGCACATAGAAAGAACTTCGCAAGGACAAGAGAAGACTTCACCAGATTTCAGCCTGCCAAAAACCAATGAAAGAAAACAGAGAGTCAACTCATGCTAAGGTGGGCATACCCATGCTCAGTCAAAAATACATCATATGGAAAGTACTGAATAGATCCAACATGTATACAAGTATAGCTGAACTGAAAGTACACAATGAATCATCTGAGCATGGCCCGAAAGTATAAGTTTGAATCAATGTCCAAGTATCACATATAGAAAGCTGATCAATGATGCTGCAACTAGATGTCTGATCATATAAGTAACTGAATCTCCAAGTACCAAATCATAAGGGGTGGAACTCATGGTACAATCACGCAACTTGGGAGCCAACGTATAGGATGCTGCTGTACTAACATTGCAACATATAAGGGTGAACGACATCACTGGCAGAAACTGAATGGACTGTCAAAAGTGAACCGAGAAATGCTGATGCAACCCGAGGTCTTCACCGATCTCAACGGCACAATTCTACACAATGGGAATAAATGAGCTAAAGTTGACCATGTGAGAAATCGTTGGATTACCGGTCAATGATGTATACCGTTAAACAACGCGAGACAACCCACCAATAATGAAAATGAGTGTCAAGGTGCCCCAGTACAATCTAACAAGTGCGAATGAATGAGTTGAAGTCGAACACTTGAAAGAATCTACCAATTAGGAGGCAATGATGAATCCCCACTGTCGATAGCGAAGAGTCTGCCACTGATGACTGCAAACCCTAAGGTACTGACAAAAAGACTCTAGACCTTATTCCCAGAGCAATGAGTCGAAGTCGATGGGAAAAGATCTGTTGGAAGGAAGGCATTAAGGCATCCCACATCAGTCCAGCCCGAGTGTAACCCGCAGGCCAAGATTTGGAAGGAATCGGACGAAGTAGAGTGACGAAACCAAAACCGAAGTACGTTTCCGACATGCACAAGATGAAGCTAGCGCACGGAAGAAACCCTCTGAACCAACCAATAATGAAAGCTGACATAGAGGCGAGAAATCCACCGATAGGGTCAAATGGAAATCAAGGTACTGCACGAATCCCAAGTGTGATAATGTATGTTGACGTCGAACACAGGGGAAACCACTCAGTCAAAGACCCATAATGATGATCAAATGTTGAGCACAAGGTCACCTATCAATGATGGAAATAGGGCCAGGGTGCAGCTCTAGGTTTTCTCTCAGAGCAATGTGTCGTAGTCGATAAGAGACAAACCCACCAGCAAGAAGTCAATGGAGACCTTCTCAAACCAGCACGAGCAGAGGACCAAAACATATGATGTGATAGAACAAGATACTGACAAGACCAGGAAGGCTGACTGAATAATGAGTCAAGAGACACCGCAGAATGGTCGACTCTGGTTAGACTTCCCTTGAACAAAAGCATGACTCGTGATGACCATGGCAGTAAAATGTGACACTGTATAAGTCTGTTATGCAGGAGGCAGAACAAACTCTCCATATGATTGGAAGAGATAACCAACCAGGGGAGGACTGACAAGTGAAACAAGGTAAAGGAAGAACATAGGTCAAAACTAAAACCATCCCAAAAGGAGGAAAGAGATATAAATGTATATGCTTTGTTCAAGGGCGACAAACTGACACTGTACTGCCATCAAATAACGAAGTTACATCCCGTTCCCGCTCTTTTTGTTATATTTGATTTTTTTTGTCTTTTTCATATAATAAGCCTGAAAAAGAATAAAATAATGCTATGGTATAATGGATAGAACGAGTATCAAGAAACATATGCACTAGTTCCTAGGATTGGAACGATCCTATGCTCAATGCAAGGTGGCGGAAACTGGTAAGCAATACTCAGAGGAATGTTCCATCCATGGGTAAAAGGGTGTCAAGTCGTGATAGCTAAGTGCATGCAATGGTTTAACTTGTACAGATAGACAAGGTCAAAATTTGGCTTAAACATTGAGTCCAAATGAAGCCAGCTAAAGGCTAGGATAAACAAGTAGCCAATATGCAATGCAGTAATACAAATCAACAACACCAAGGAGCCTCTAGGGTAATAGCCAGAAGAATCATAGTGAGGAAGAAGAAGAATGAAGCTTCAACACATAAGTCATGGCAGGACTAAAGAGGACTCTCGAGCATAAATAAAATGCAGCATGGGCAACAAGTGATAGCGAGGAACTAACTAAGAAGCCCATGTAAAGGAAGGCTCTACCACCAAGTCATGATTAAATAATCGGCGAGTGAAATGGGTGTAATACTCATGACCTGATGGGATAGACCCTATGGCAAGTGATCAGAATGGAGGCTAGTATGTAAAATGCAAGGGAAAGTGGATTCCCTAACCTATATGCCAGTGAAGATCATATACCTGCCATGACAAGTCAGCAGTCATGGATCAAAATCTGGAAAAAATTTCAAAAATCGTCAAAATGTACCTGAAAACATACCAAACTGGGCACTTCCAAGCATCCAGATTATGCAGCTTAAGACAGATTGAAAAAATAAGCATAACAAATTTTTGCGAAAATTTTCAACTTTTTGGGCATAAATAAACAAATTACCTCATATTTGGTTCATTATTACATTGCTGATTTGGAAAAAAGTGCTCTGGAGAAAAAAACTTCTTTCGTCAAATCAGGAGCAACCGACCATCGAATTCCACCGAATTTCTTAGGTTAGCTCTTAATTCATCCTTGCTATTCATTTTTTCAGTTCATAAATTAAAATTTAGGAATTTTCACCGTTAAATCTCGTGCTAAAAATCACGGGTTTGCGCATACGGAGGTTGGTAATGACCAAGTCGCGTATACACGTGACTGTGCACAAATAAAGTCGCGTATGCGCAGCCCAATATGAAAAATGCGTAGCTAATGAATGGATTTTTGAAATTTGACAGGATGACCATATCATGGAGAGAGCGCGAACACAGTGCAATAGACAATGAAGTCATGTAGAACCAAGCATCACTAAATATTCTTCGGAATTGTGGATTACTCAAGTTTTTTAAAATGCCAAATATGAAGAGTAATGTCCGGTTGCTCGAAATGCTCGTGAACTATTGGGAACCAGAAGAGGACTGCTTTATGATAGATCAGATGCCCATACACATCGAAGTGGAAGATATATATTTTATCACTAGACTCTCCCGGAGGGGGGAGCCAGTAGACTTGCATGGTAAGCCTTTGGGAGGGCTCACCGTGGAAGATTACGTCCACGTGTACTGTGGATAGGGTTCCAAGAAAGTTGGAACTCAAATTGCAATCAAAGATTTAAGGGATTTGCACATGAAAATCCTCCTTTTCACCATTGGCAGAGTGGTAGGATCTACCTCCCTACACCATGCGTCCAGGACGCAAATGAGCATAGCAGTGGAATGCTTAACTCATGTATATGATTGGTGCACAACCCTATTACTGAACATGAAGCAACAATTGACCTCTATCCGCCAAGAAAATACAAAACACTTTGGATATGGTACAATTTTGATGACATTCTTCTTTGAGAAGATTTCGGTACTAAGACCCAGAGTGATCTCTACCATCAGCAGCCCGAGAGACCCAAGAATTGCTCGCTGGGCAGACATGATGAAGAGATTGGGGGGAAGTGAAGTTCCCCGGACCACTTGGGATGATGAGTTCTTCCAATGGCGGAGAGAACAAATCATTGTGGTGGACGACTATCCCTATGCCGGGATGGAATTTCGTGGTGATCCAGATCTTGTCCACCAAGCGTAAGTTTACAATTTTTGACTTATATAATTTTTTTGGATTTTTTCAATATGTATGAAAAAATGTGAAAAACAAACATGTTTTTAATTGGATTCAAATGACTTACAATTTTAAAATGATCATGAAACAGATATTGGACCAGTTCGACCTGAGGGATACCCATGACATAAGCGTCGCAGAGGCGAAGCGGATATAGTAGATCCAGACTGAACCCTCTAGGCTGTACAGAGGAACTTGGAGGGATTAACCCGCCAAGTACCTATGGTTGCAGTGGAAGATCTACCTGAAGCCATCCAGAGACAGGTGGTAGGAGTACCCCGCGATTGGGTACGGTTATTCCACCGTGTTGCCACTGCGATCGTGTTCTATAGGAGCACAAATTCTGGGCAGGGACCTCAGTAGTAGATAGATATGATGTATCAGATGACTGTATATTTTTTGAATGAACATGATTGGGCATAAGCCCAAGTTTTTGTATGACCTATGGATCCAAATTTTTGTATAGTTTTGAACACTCTGATGATATATATAGCGATATTTGATGTGATGTGACAAATGTATCAAAATGTATGATGTTTTTGATTAAGTTTTATTGTATGGAATGACTAATGTGCCAATCAATTGTTTGATTAGCTAATGAGTCTGCTAACCAATTGTCAGCTTGAGAAATATGAATGAAAGTTAAAAATTGAAATGATCTTTGTAAAAAACGTACCCTCAAGAACAACCAGAGCAAAAATGAATCTCCAACCCGATAAGTATTGTTCAACTGCGACACCACCAGCTGAGAGTCCAAGAAAACTACCAACGAATCAACACCCAAAGATATTGCCTCCGAGAGTAGATAAACAACTGCAGTGTATTCTGCTATATTATTGGAAGCAAGACCAATGCAGACCCCTCTTGATACTAACAGCTGACCGGAAGGATAATGAAGCACCCAAGCCGCGGAAGCTAAGTTCCGAGTGTGTCTACTAGCACCATCGGCGAAACCAAAATGACTCATGACATCCGACACAACCTGCCAAAGCAGATCAAAAACATCACCAACCCATCAAAGATCGAAAAACAACCAGATATGTACAAAGAAAAACTACTATATACAAAAGCAACATGCCAGGCCGAAGCCTAGGCATAATACTTTTTCAAATAGAGCCCATTTCTCGGCTCCGGCAACTCGTTCCCTTCAAAATCAACCAAGGTATATTCTCCTTTCTTAAGGAATTTTTTAACGATAAAGGGGCCATACCACATAGACTTAAACTTTCCTACCCCCAGGGCATCCTTTTCTTGGGCATAGACCAAAACAAGGTCACCTTCCGAAAAAACCCTAGGCTTGACTGCCTTATCGTACTGAACTTTAACTCGGTTTTTATGCGCTTCATTCATCGTGGCGGCATCCCGACGCTGCTCATCGAGATGTTCCAGATGAAGGAGACATTCTTCAAGACTAGAAGTGTCAGGAAGAAGTTCAACAGCTAACTTAAGAGAAGGAATCTCACATTCAATGGGAAATACGGATTCCAACCCGTGAACTAGCTGAAACGGAGTAAAGCCAGTTGCAGTTTTCACTGACGTCCTGTATGCCCAAAGTGCAGGATATAGCATAATATGCCAGTTGGATCGAGCTTTATCGATTGTCCTTTGAAGAATTGTCTTCAAAGATTTATTCACGGCTTCCACTTGCCCATTGGCTTGAGGATAATACGGAGATGAATGCTCCTGCCGGAAACCTAATTTTAGAGCCAACTCAGCCATCATGCTATTCTGAAAATGACTACCATGATCAGTGACAATCTCTCTAGGAATACCAAAACGAGCAATAACTTGGTTGAAAAGAAAAAGAGCTACAGTCTCACCATCATTCCCAAAAGTAGGCATAGCCTCGACCCACTTCGTAAAGTAGTCTACTGCTACAATAATGTACTTGTGACCTTTAGCCGAAGGCGGGTTACAAGTAGTATAATCAATACCCCACTTTGTAAAAGGACCGACAGTAATGACTGGAAAAAACGGAGCTGGATGAACGCGCATTTTTCGAGTATAAACTTGACACGGATGACACTTTTTGACCGACTCCATACAATCCTTGAAAATCGAAGGCCAAAAGTACCCAGCACGCAAGATCTTTTGGGTTGTAGCAAGCCCAGATAAATGACCACCACAAGCTCCACTGTGGCAATCATTCAGCACAGCCTCAGCTTCTTCGAGAGTTAAGCAACGTCTCAGGATTGAATCAACCCCTCGACGGTATAAAGCATCACCAATAATCAAGTAATTCTTAGCCAAGTGACGCAACTTATGACGCTCATCTTTCGAAAAAGTAGAGGGAAAATTTGCAGTCTGAAGATACACAATTATATCTCCATACCAAGGATCATGTGGAGAGATAAGAAACAAATTTTCATCCAGGAAGGATTCATCATAGACTATCTCATCCCCATAGGGCAACTCAGAGATCAATTCTACGAAAACCAATGATTTCTTGGACTTGGTAGACATAAACTCAAGATCAAATTCCTACAAAATCACAATCCATCTATTGTATTTGCCCCCAATCACTCGCCTACTGAGGAAAAACTGAAATGGATTGGCTGCTGCCAAAACATAAGTTTTTCGTATAATAATGTAATTCCAGAGTCATTGCACAGCATGAACAGCTGCCAAAGCTAACTTTTCTATCGGAGTGTACCGGAGTTCAGGTCCTACCAGGCCTCGACTAAGATAGTAAATAACATGCTCTGCAAGAGCATCATCCTCCTGAACCAGAACAATAGCAATAGTAGATTCTGCTGCTGCCAGATACAAAAGGAAATCCCTGCTATAATTAGGTGGACTCAATAAAGGAGCAGAGGTCAATGCTTTTTTCAAAGCATCAAATGAGTGTTGAGAGAAGTCATCCCAAAGAAATGGAACTCCCTTCTTCAACAATCTCATAAATCCCTTGGTAACTTCAGCATAATTTACGATAAATCTCCGAAGAAAATTAGAATTTCCTTGTAGACTTTGAAGTTGACGGACAGAGGATGGGGGAGGCAACCGAAGTATTGCCTCAACCTTGAAGGGATCTATCCTAATCCATTCTCTAGACACAATGAATCCCAATAACCGACCAGATGTAACCGCGAAAACGCACTTGTTCGGATTCAACCTAATCTTATAGAAACGACACCATTCAAAAATTTGACGGAGGTGAGCAGGATGATGCATTCTCTTTTGAGAATGAGCAGCTAAATCATCCAAATACGCCTCGATTATATTTTTGATGTCATGGAAGGCATATGACATGGCCCGCTGAAACGTAGCCCCAGCATTTTTAAGACCGAAAGGCATCTTCCTGTATGCAAAAGTACCCTAGGGACAAATAAAGGCAGTCTTATGCTGATCTTCAGGACATATAGTAATCTGATTATATCCAGAGAAACTGTCCATGAAGGAGAAAATTTCATCACCAGCACACTCGTCAATGATCTGATCGATAAATGGTGTGGGGTAATTATCTTTAGGACATGATTTATTGAGGTCTCTGAAATCAATGCAAACTCGAATTGTTCCTTGTTTTTTATCTACGGGAACATGGTTTGAAACCCATTCAGTCAAAGGAACAGGGAAAATGAATCCCGCCTTAAGCAGCTTCTCCACCTCAGCTTTGATAGCTGCTGCCTTCCTAGGATTGACCGGATGAAGTTTTTGCCTCACAGGCTTAGCGTTTTCGTAAGTCTTGATCTCATGCTGGACAATAGATGGATCTATACCAGGCATTTCCTCATAAGACCAAGTGAATACATCCCTATACTCTTTAAAGAGCTCGGTGTAAATCTGAATCTCTTCACGGGAACATTCAGCTCCGATGAAGACATTCTCAATAATATTGGGATCCCTAGAAATGTTCACCAGGATAGTAGGAGAAATCATAGCCATGTTCCCTTCAACATAAACCTGTCTTGGTGCTAAAAGGTTCAGGACTGGGCGAACAGGACCAGGAGACGGAGGACTTGGAAAAATCGTTTCAACTTTGCTCAAATCAGGTAAAAAGTAAGACCGATGATGCAAATAATCCCACGGTCTATCTATACCAGTCATAACTTCCAAGATGGCCTCTTCAGATGGAAGAGTGGTATCAAGGCAATCCTGGGCAGAAGAAGAACTAAGTGCCCAAGCCGAAGCCACATCTCCATCCAAATCTTCCAGTGAGAGAGGAGCTGGGATGGATTCTGCAAAGCCAACAATAGACTGATAAGCAATCTCTACTGCAAACATTGGAAATTCCATTCCACCCACTTGACCTTCCGCTAATGTGGCAGTAGGGGAAGGTAAGGTCCAAGGGTTCGAAAAATAATGAGTTATGAAGAACTCTCTTCGAAGAGGGGCCTTGGAGGATGAAATTGCATTAATATGAACCATAGGAGGAGGAATATCAAAAGTACCCATCAAGGAAGAATACATTACAACCCCTAAATTCTCAACAAGCGCTTTAATATTATCCAACTTTGGAACAGATGAGTCAGTAGACACATTCGGGTCTACAGGAGGACAGTCCAGTTGATCCACCGTAACAATCCTCCCTTCGTGAGGGAAAAAAATAATCCGAAATAATGAGGACGCAATGGCATCCATCTCATAAATCCAGTTTCTCCCCAACAGAAGGTTGTAGTCCAAGCTTGCATCAACTACCTCAACCTCTATATTCACAGTTTTTCCCCCAACACAGATAGGCAAAGCTGGGATAATACCATGCGGTCTGTGAGAATGACCATCAAACGCAATCAGAAGAGTGGTAGATGGAACAGATTTGGGAGATCCAATTATCTTCCAACATGTGAGAGACATCACGCATGTGGAAGCACCCTCATCAACAACCGTTTGAAAGATATTACACTTTCGGTACGATGGTTTAATATGAAAAGCCATATGATGGGGGAGTCTCTTCTTAAAATTAGTCATATCAAATGTAATCAAAAGAGAATTTTTTGGATCAATAGCCCCAATGGCAGTGAGAAAATTACTGCACTGAGTCAGACAAGACTGGAGCACCTCTGAAGCCGACATAGCACAAGGACTCTGCGCCGGATCTTCCACAATAGAGTAGTTCTAGGCAGCCCTAGCGTTTGGATTAATCGTCGGCCGCTTGGTAGATGCTTTGGGCATCCGAGGTATAGGCTCAATAGTAGGCCTTGTAATGTGAAGTGGCTCAGTAGCATCAGGAGCATCCTTAGCTTTCGAAGACTCTTCTCTGCCATAATCACGGGATCTCGTAGCGACATCCACGTGAGCACTCATCATGAATATGTTCGATGGAATTTCCCCTTCCTGGGTGCCCCTAGAGGAAGCCCCAGGATTTTTTTTCGCGCCAACAGCTAGTTGTTTCCCTTGGGGAAAAGGGTTTTTTAACACAGCCTGGGAACTAGAAGAACCCTGCTGAGCTAACAGGCATTGCGCATCCTGAATTTTAGGGCAAAGGTGCGTAAGATGGTCTCCAGCACACAACTTGCATGGAAACTTCACTTTCTTTTTATCCTTTTGACCCTCACCAACATGCTCGTTGGTTTTATTCGCATTTCCCTTCCCATTCTTGCCCTTTTTCTTATTATTTTTTCCCTTCTTCTTCCCTTCAAATTGTTGACTTCCTTTGGGATCAGAAGCTTGGACAACATTTATGGACAAAGATTGGGAAGGCGATGACTCAGCAGGCACAGCCTGGCCAGAAGGAGCAGATTGCAAAGACAACTACTGTAATTGAGTAAGCAGGCTGGCTGCACCACTATTGATTGATCCAATCAGTCTGTCACCATGAGGACCAGGCTTAGTTTTGGATAAATCTAATTTGGAGCGAGGAGCATTGGGCAGATATTTATGGAGGACCCCAGATTGAGAATATATCAGTTCCAACTGCTGGGCCCTAAAAATGGCCTGCTCCTCGGAAAATACCCCGGAGAGGGATACATCTTTCGAAATATCTGACTGCAGAGATTTCAAAAACCATTCCAAAAGGAATTCACCTGGAATATGAGCTTTAATAAGCTTCTTCCTTCTCTGCCATTCCTCAATATGGTCAGAAATGTGGGTTGCGTCGTCCTGTTTAAAATTAGCTAGGAGTTCAGTCCCGGCATCATAACGGACTGGCAACTGGAAATGGTTTAGAAATGTAACAGCCAGTTCTCCAAATGTAGCAAAACTGCCCCCAGTTAGCTCAATATACCATTTGGTAGCGTTTCCAGTTAGGGTGCGTTGAAATGATCTCAACCTAATCAAATCATCAATCAGAGTTCGAAGAACACCATAAATGGAAGGTAGTGATGTGGTCAGCCGGATCTTCTCCATTCTTGCCTTCAAACTTTGGAATGTCTGAAGGAATTTTTGTGGGAACCGGAGGCCACCCTGGACTATAACGGATCAGATCATTAGTCAATTTCGACAGATCTGGCAATTTTAACGTTGCCACAAAAGGTAAACGAGGCGGAGCCTGAGGATTCCATCCTTGATAGGATGAATTCCCAAAATTCTGAAAAGAATACCTTGGATTTGATGAGGCACCAGGTTGCCAGAAAGAACTCGTAGAAAAAGGAGAAGAACCTCCTCCCAACACAGAGTTACCAAAGCCCAAACCAGTTTCCCCCGCTGAAGTATGAAATGAAGACGAAAGCCCCTGATAGGGGTTCCAGACATTAGGAAGATGGGAAAAGGTCTGATAAGCACTCGACGAAGGGAAAGAAGCATTCCCTTGGTGACCAACGTAAAACTAATTCCCTGCCCCCGTTGTAGTGAATACAGGGTTCCAACCTGTAAAAGTAGTCGAATTCTGAACTCCAGACTAAGGGTTGAAACTCTGGGTCTGAGAAGTAAACAGAAAGGACCCTAAAGAGGGATTGGAACTAGGAATGTGCCCAGTTCCAAAGGGGAACCCCTGAAAAGAAGCTGATCCACTAGCCATGGAAGACATGGGTGTAGATCCAACCGCAGCAACGGAAAAGGAAAAAGAAGGAATCCCACTAGTGGGCATTCCAAAACTAAAGGGACCAGATTGAGAAGCATGTGCTTGGGTGAAACCGGAGCCAAACACAGCAGTGCTAGAAGAAATCGAAGATATAGCAATAGTGCCCCCTCCTTCAAGAGAAGCAGGAGTCTGAATGCCTGCAGCACTCACAGCAGAAGTCGCGTTCCTAGTCGTGGCCATCGAAAGGTATGTATAATACGGAGGATCTTCCGGTCTCTCTGACTCAGGTCCGATGTATTCAACAACGAATGGATAATCAGGAAGAAGAGGAGATGGAAGTGACACAGAGGGTTCTGGTACTTCCACTATTTGAACTTCTTCTTCCTACGGAAATAAAACTCGCGAGGTGAGCGGAGTGCTCCTCTCGAAACCAACACCAGAATCAGCTACGAAACCTTCAGACCCTTGTGGAGGATCTCTCTCCACTGTGTCAGATGTCACAGGGTGATACTCACCTGCTAAAATACTCCTACGCCTTCTTGAAGAAGGCTCTGAACTCTCGGGGGATAACCCCCGGATTCTCCTCGATCGACGAGGCGCTTGATCAGCCACTTTAACAAATTTTAATTAGACTCAAAAAATATAAAGCTAGGCAAGCTAGGAGCAAAGAGCACTCACTACAAAAAGAAATCCCTAAGATACAATCAAGCAAACAACCTTCAGGTATTTCCACTCCTGGTGATTAGGACCGGACACCAAAATACAAGAAAGTGAAATAATATAGGACCTCCCAAAAGTAGTCTGGGATAATTACGGCCTAGGCCTACTAGCGAAGGTAACAGAAACAGTTACGTCGACCTCCTAACGACAACCTTTTCTGGTACAAGTACCCAAGCTTCGCAACGGCACCCCCCAGAAGTACTGCTGAAAATGATATGACATCTGCCTCAGGTACCACGGGTATTCCCCCCTGCAGTCACCTATGTGGAACCTAGGAGTGGCAACTATGGGCACCAATCCATGTCAAAAGCCGGGCGGAACGGTCTTGAGGTCAGATTTAGCAAATCAGAGAGGGGGTATCTCTCTTCTCAGCCTTCACCTCCCCTCGCGCTTGACTCTCTGGAGGAGAGCTTTCCCGGTCCACCTAACGGAGTTGGATTTTTCTCAATTAATCAACTTCTATGTTTTGTTTGAGTGGCCTTGGAGAGTTAACTCTCCACTCACCTAATCCAAGGCCCTACAACCTAGCTAGTTGGTGTATGACACTTAAAAAACTTGCTAGTTGCTTTTAAATTATATCGCTTATTTTAATTGGTTGTTATGTTAAGTCAAAGGGATACGGAAATGAAACTTGTGGTGTTATGATGCAGAAAAGAAATTAATAAAAACCAAACTACATGCGAATGCAATTATTTTCTTTCGATGAAAAGCAACTTCTACACAGGTTCTACGAGATTAAAAAATTTTATTTTTCTTTTCAGATAACAAACTTCACACTCACAAAAACTATGAAAATGACTAAATGCTTAAGTGCACCTGATGCAAATCACTAAGAGCATGTAAATTCTAAGATGCAAAATCTACTAAAGCAGAGAGAAATTTCCCAAAGACCCTTCATTTTTATCTCTTTTTGGTTGTCCAAAAAGCTAGTCCCCAAAATCAGAAACTCTTAATATAAAGACACCAAAAACGCTTGAAACAAGAGGAAGAAACCAATGACAATTCCTTTCCAAAACCAAGTCAAAAACCAAAGGCAAGAAACCTCAACAAAGCTTCAACAGATATAACAAAACGAAAACAAAAATGCAAAACAAAATCAAATGAAAAAACAACATGTTTTTTGAGCTTTTGAGTTTTGTAAAAAGAAACAGCTCGAAAAGACCAAGAAAAACTATCAAATCCCAAGCCAAACAACTCTGAATTTCAAGAAAAAACTTCAAAAATGCTCTAAACCTTATAGGGCTAGCTAGTAGCAAGATTTATATGAGCAAAAGAAGACAAGAAACTCAAACACTCAACCTAGAAGAATAGTACAACCTTGTAGCAAACAAAAAACTTCAAAGAACCTAGAAAGACTCTTCAAAAATTGCACCAAGATCTAGTCAACTGAACTCAAGAAAACCAACCAATAAATGGGAAAAAATCGAAATGCAAAGCAAGACACAAAGGTAGGAAAGAGTAAATGAGCAAAAGCTCTATGTTCTGATGAAGCAGAACAGCCAAGAATTCCCAGGAAGAGATCTTGGTACTCAAACCAGAAATGCCAGCACAAGAAACAAGATTTGCCAAAAAAGCTAGTTTTCAACCAAACCAGAGAGAGAAAAGACCAAAGACCACTTTCTACACAATCCAGAGGATACAAAGACACTGCAGAAACAGTTCTCCACAGGAAGACAGGGCTAAAAAGTCTAAAAACCTAAAATTTCAAAATTGACCTAGGTATACGCGACTTGACAGTTTAGTAACAAGCGTGCATACGCGACTGTGATAAAGGAAACCCGTGTATACGTGTCTACCTTTAACAAAAACTGCATGTATACGCGTCTGTGTACAGAAAAACCCGCGTATACAAAGGTAAATAATAAAAAATAAAAAAGATCAAGCCTGGATAAGAAACCAGGACTTTAGTCTGACTGAGAAAGAGTTAACTGGACTGGAAATAAAAGTTAAAACTGTTGGAAACCTATCAAACAACTGAAACCACCCAATAGGGGAATCACAAGAATGTGGTCCCCAGCGGAGTCGCCAGTTTTGTTTTGGGGAAAATCACCCTAGAGGTTTGTTGGGTCTAAACCTCCACAGAGCAGGGCATGATATTCAGAAGGACTCACACACAACCATACTTGAATGCAAAAAACTAGTTAACAACGGTAGCAGAACTCACCCGAAGTCCTACGTTCGATGTAGATCCCGCGGAGTCCAAACCCCCAGCAACTCTCCTTCCACCTTCAACCTGGAAAACAAGAAATAACGTGCACCAAAACCTAGTTGTACAACATATATTTCTTCTAAACGTTAGTGTAGTCCATGTGAAACATTATATAAACCATAATAAATGCTTAAATGATAATATTTTCACACATATAAATAAACATTAACGCACGAGTTCAGGAACAAGATGGTTCTTCATTATCACGAACAACATGTACAGTAGTAAAAGTGGAGAGATCACCTGAATCCTTCCACGATCTTCGAGCATACCGTCGTCCGGATTCGTCACGCCCTTGCCTCGCTAAGATCCTTTCTAGACTTGTGCACTCGAGATGGCATATAAATGGATGAACATCTCCAGGAAAAAAGGGTTTCCTGTTATAAATCTGGGAAATTGCAGGAGGCACGGGGATTCAGACTTGAACTGGGATTCCAACAGAGTATAATGTCTTCAAAATTTCTCTCCCTTAGGCCACGCACATGAGGGGCTTTTATACTCCCTCAAAGTAGTTTCAATCAGTTGGAAACAGTTGGCCACGTGCTGGGGTGGTTGAACTACCAGAGTAACCATCAACCCAGCCCGAAAATAGGGATTTTTTATATATTTTTTAATGATTTTAATGGCATACACGGAAAAGTACATGTGGACTCGTGTATACACGCGAAAAAGTCTGGGCATATCCGCGTATGGGGATTTTAACACTATTTTTTAGTGAATTTTGTTCAAGTTTGTAGGAATGGGTGCCCAAAGCCATAAAGACAATCATGAATCATATGAGGGTGAAAAATGATGCTATAACAACCACATCATGTGGGAGTCATTCTTCCTCCCAAGCCAAAGTTCATGCATGAAACATCCCTCCAATAGAAAGACATGTGGATAAATGAGACATATTTCCAACATGGGTGAATACATGGACATGAGATTTAACATGTGATGTCCAAACTCTCCTTTTAACAACCACATCAACCATGCTTCCTTTTCATATACTCTATTAATGATGCATAAAGCATGAGATGAGAGAATGAGAGTCTTTGGGTAGTGATCATGCTTACCCCAAAGCAACCAGCATTGCCATGGCTCCTTATTCATTTCATGATCATCCTTCAAGGCATAGATCAGAAAAATATGTGCCTTTGGAGAGTGATAGGAGTCTCCCAAGGGAACCTAGCATAACCAAGATTTCTAGCCCATATATTTCTGCAAATGATCATGTGATCTATTGCTTATCATCTTCATCCACTCACTCCAATATGGAAGATGGGTGATCTGCTGCATAATCATGGCATCCTCCCTTTGTAGGATACCATCTCCTTTGAACCAATGAAGAACCTTGCATCTCATGAAATATTGAAATGCATCTTTGTTGATATCTCTTAGTGAGACATTTCTTCCATCTATGTCCTTCCAAAACTAGTGAGGCTTTGAATCTGTAGTAAGTAGAAATCTCTCTTTGAGCTATAGCATGCTCATTGAGATAGTGTCATCTAGAGGGGAGAAAATGCTTCTCATCTCAACATGTCTACTCTTCATCTTCTTCTTCTCCACTGCTTCAAGGTTTAATCTGACTCTAGAATGCTCCAAGAGAGCTAAAGCATCTTTGTCACAGTCACTAAGTGACAACGTTGTAGATCTGCAAAGTGATGCATGTACTGTCTCAAAGAAAGTTTCATTACTGATCTCATAATCAACCATTGAACATAGGATAGTACTAATCCCCTTTCTTGAGACCCTACACATCAACCCAAGAGATTGAATGCAGCTCAAAAATGAATCATAGAGATAGTTTCCAGTCTCATCCTTTATTAGATCAAGGGTCATCTGTATTGTGACATGTCTTTTCTTCAAATCAGCATTTTGACTTAATCCTTGGCTCTGCATTAATCTTGAAACAATATGTGCTGAAATTTCATGCATACCTTGGATCAACTGATATGTGGGAACCTCTTGACAGAACACAAGAGTTCCTCCATCCGGATCAATGATGCCTCCAACTTCTGGCAAGAATGATGGTCTTCTTCCTTCAAGCATACCAGCGCTGGTATCTTCCTCTTCATCTTGACACACTTTAGGAGTTTCTTTGCATCTCTCTCCATTTCTATACCTCTCACCTTCTTCAAAGAAAGTGAGCATAGTAGATATATGAGGAGATATAGGATTCTATGGTCTTCTACTTTGCTGATAGGAAGTGCTAGGGCTTCCTTCTTCTTCTGGAAATGTTATGCAGGTCTCACTGTAGCTTGCTTCTTCTCGAAATCCTCTAGGAGTCTCGGTGCATATTATTTCTCTCTTCTGATTTACCTCTTAGATATAAACACTGATGAGAGTAAACTCATCCTCTCCATCATTATGATCTTTTTTTCTTCTCTTCTCTTCTCTGATACCGCTGTAAATTTCCCTTTTCAGGAATATCAAAATCCTATTCCAGAGATTGACTACAGGGGCATTTACTGGATATGTCACCTTTGAAAAAATGATGAGATCCAGAGGCTACCTGGCCATCTATAGAATTTTTCTATAGAGCTTGAAATATTCATCCTTCAGGGATTCAGCACTTTGGCTTGAAGCCATACGATGAGCCAAAGATCTTGCTCTGATACCATTGTAATATTCCTATTTAGGAACAACTCATGAATCATACAATAAAATATGAATTTTCAGAAAAATATGATTTAGAACAGGAAAATAACTCTTGGATCCTTTAAATAAGACAATATAAAAACTAAATCCAAGATTTGAGCTGAAACAAATAAGACTAGGTGGGTTAAACAGGTCTCCCACACCTAGTTATCTTCCAGAGAAGGCCCAATGAAAGGCTGCAGAAAAGTAAAACGCCATACTGAAAGTGAAGAGAGATATAAATGCATAAAATGTTCTTATAGACACTCAGCAACTGATTTCAAGTACAGCAGAAACTCAGATATAAATTTAGGATCCAAAAAGTGGGGAAAAGTAATGTTTTTGACCCTAAAATAGGTGTATTCAGAAATATGCATAAAATTAAGGGAAATGGTGGGACATTATTTCCTATTAGGTCATGAGGGACCTATTCTCTGAATTTTAGCTCAAAAAAAGCATTATAGCTATGTTAAACAGTTTCTCCATCCTCGGATATGCTTAAAAATGCTGATTTCCCATTACTTTGAGTATGCAGAAAATGGATGAAGCATGCAAAGCGTAATTTTTGAATAAATTAGATAAAATATGTCTGAAACTTCAGATATGAAGTTTATGATAACAGATAATGAAGAAAATAGAGATTCGGCTCCTTCTATACATCAAATAGATCACTCGGCAAGGGGATTTCATGAAAGAACAAGTACAAGTATCAGATCTGTAGAATATGGATTTGAAAAATGCAGAATCACTAAAACTATAAATACATGAGCTTAAATAATTATAGAAGAGGCTGAAGTACAAACTTTCCAGAAGAATGGATGGCCCTTCCTCAAGGAAATGAGCACCAAACTAGGGTAGAAACCTTGCTGCAGCAATGCACTGGAAAATAACGCAGTTTCTGAAGTATACTGCGAAGTTGATGTTGGAGGGTCCTGTGGCCTGATGCCAAGATCTAGAACTGAAGCTCAATGCTTCCTCACTAATCTTCCAGAGAAAGGAATGTTCCCTTTTTTGCAAAACTAGATTTGGAAGTGCTGTTGAAAACCCCTCACTGCAACACCCATCAACATAGTATTATTTTGCTGCAGAAATAACGTTGTCTTGATGGAGGATGCTTGGCCTCAAGCCTAGATGTGAGACATTTTAGAACATACTCCTTCAAGAGCTCCTCAATGAAGGAGGAGGAATTCCTAAACAGGAAATTCCTCTCTCTAGCTAAATAGCCAAAGATTTTGAGTTGCCCAAGCAATCTCAAAATCGAATTATCTTCAACAACCTTTCCTTGTGGCCTTCCCCTTTCCTTTATAAAATTAGGGTTTGGAAAACCCTAAACCACCTCCAATGAGTTAACCCTTTTCACATGGAGGGTCTCCATCTAAAACTACACTGATCAATGAGGAGGTTCAATGTATCTGGACATTGCTGTGATTTGGTCCTGTTGAGCCAGTCAACCTTCTTCATCCCTTTTCACACCTAAGTGTATTTTATTGAAATGGCCCAGATTTTTCCATGTTCACATTGGGCATTGATTTATTTTGCTAATTAGGAATTTTAAAGTTCCTCCTTTACACTTTTATTCATGAGTTAAGCAAACTGAAATTAAAATGCAATATTCCCATTAGCTGCAAAAATTGGGAATATTACAAAATACTTGCCAATAATCTATGTTATTAGGGATCACTGGTCTACACTTGACATTTACCGTGTATTTTTCATTGGCATGATGTATTTGGCAAGTGTTGGCAGCAATGGCAAGTTCATTGGAAAGGCTGTTTTGAGCTCTAGTGATAGAGGTAAGTTCATGCTTCTCAAAAGTTTTCAGGAGGTCTAAGGCAGAATTCCTATATTCTCTTAGCCTAGGATTTTTGGTTGAATACTCTCCTTTGATTTTCCTTATGATCAGCTCGGAATCTCCTTGAACATAAATCTTCTTAGCTCCTATGTTTTTTACCAAATGTAAACCAAGGAGAAGAGCCTCATACTCTACAATATTATTGGTACATTGAAACTCTAGTTTGTAGGAATGACCCTCATTGGTGTTGTGTATCCAAACACCTACTCCTGTAGCAGTTTTGCCACAAGAGCCATCAAAGCTCATGTTCCAAAGTGTTTCAATTTTAGCTTCACCATTATGCTGTTGTTCAGGGCTGTTAGAGTTTTGGTTGTCAAGTTCTTAATTTTTTGTTTGGTTTGACTGTTCTGGTAGGCCTAACTCTTTCTCATTTTCATTTACTTGTTAATTAATTTCATCTTCGTTGTACAAGATAAATGAGTCAAGGTATGAACGGATAGAATTAAGAGGGGTGTTGTTTGGCCTGTCTTGGTTGCTTACCATGTATTTCATGTGAGATTCCCGGTACAATCTCCTTGTTTGGTTAAAGACCGGGATAGTAGCATATGTCACGTCCATTTGGAGGTTTCCTTGGAGTTTGTCTCCATGATCTAGATAAAAGCATGCCATACTTTAGGGGAATGTCCGGAGTCTAACATAGCATTGTGCAAGATTTTTTCATGAATGTTTAAGCTAACATAGAATGGATGGAAAACTCTTTCTTAACATTTTTCCTCTACCTTAGGTCCAAACAACTTCTGGCTTGTCATCAATTAGATTCAGAGTGTCGGTGTCATTCCCTATGTTCAAAGCTTTCAAAACTTGGGACCTATATACATCTTGAGTTACCAGCTCAGTAAGGGGTATGGATATTTTGATCTTTGAAATATCACCCTCAAAACTGAATGGTGCTAGTGTTATTGGTATATTTACATCATTTTTATCACACATAGTCTTTTTAGCAACTTTAGTTTGCTAAGTTTTATTTGGAATGTTAGCTAGAGGAGTTTTTCCAGGGCCACTAGTTGATGTACTAGGGCAGCTTGGGTCACCATTATGTTGGCTAGTTTTGTCTTTGTTTTGACTAGGAGTCTTAGCCATTATGTTGGTGTTTTCTGTTGTCTTTTTAAGGATGTTTTCAGGGGTCTTTATAACAGTAGTTTCTAATTTGTTTTTCTTGGAGGCATATTGGGTTTTCTTACTCCTAAGGTCATACTGCCGATGAACCTCCATGATGGAATTTTTAAATCCTAGCTTGTACTCTTCAGAATCCTCATATGTTTTATCAGTTTGGTTTGAGGAAAAGAGCCCTTATTCTTCTTCTGTGAGAAAAACATCACCCTCATTATCAGAGCCTATCAGATTTGCATGGTTTTCTTCCTGCTCTCCAGTCTCTCTTTCGTCTTCCTCTACATAGTTTTTTTGGAAAGGAGGCCTGATTTGCTGGTCATTGTCTCTCGGTATGTTTTGAGGAGGGTCTCTTCTGAAGTTTTGGTTTCTATTTCTATTTTGGGGATTTTCTTGGTTTTCCCTAGGGGGTTCTCGCTCATTCAAATTGATTCTCTCCATCATCCTTTCCATTGTCCTAACTAGGCTATCAATTTTAGCATCAGATGTGGAGGCCATAATTTCCTCTTTGTATGTAACTTTATTTCTACCGTTATCCTAGCCCTCTTTTCAATTAGATTGGATTCTACACTCACAACTCCCCTTTGAATGTCTTCTAAGGTTAGGGGATCTCTTTCTCTCAATTGGTAGGCCATGTTCGGATCAAAGCCCTCTAGAAATTTTACTAAGGCTAGGCCTTGTGGGGGTTTCATGTGAGGTGGGAGTGCATTGTATACACTATTGAACCTAGTGCAATAGTCTTGGACACTTTCCCCAACATTTCTTTTAAGGTTGTTATACTCTAAGAGTATTTGAAGAGGGTTTTTCTTAATCTCCCACTTGTTTATGAATGTTTGATAAAGAGAAGGGAGGTCATGTATGCTATTAGGAGTTAATTTTTTGAACCATTTATTTGTTTCTCCTCCTAGAATTTGGACAAAAATTCTCATTTTTATGGTCTCCTCTTCTTATTCTTGGTAATCAAATGCATCATTCATCTTGTCTACATGCTGTTGGGTAGTGGTAGAGTCATCTCCAGTAAAGTGAGGGATTTTAGATTGGTAGTATTAAGACATAGGCAGTAGAGGTTGGGGTAGTACCAATGGGGCAAACCATGGTGCCATGATTAGAGGTAAAGGAACCCAAGGAGGGCTTGTGAGAGGGGGGTTTGTGAGAGGAGGTGGTGGGTTAAATGGAGTGGTTTTCACAATGGATGTGTGAATAGGGGTGGCAAATTTACTTGGACCAGCAAGCTAAGATTGAGCATATTTGTAATGAAAGGAGCCAAAGTTTTGGAAAAGCTGAAAATTAGGAGGAGTGGAAGGAGAGGCTTATCTACTAGGAATCTGCTACAAATTTATGGGCTCAAGGTCTCTCTGGTATATCCCACTTTGAGACATAGTTATAAAAAGATTTCTTCTATGGTGTAAGTCAAATTGGGGATCTTGTAAGGCTGTGAGGTTTTCAGGGACAGAACTTGCTTTGTGAATGGTCCTAACAGTAGTTGAATCTTCAGTCCTAGAAGTTTTCCACAAGATTCTTTATGGATCATCAACTATGTTAGGAGGGTTAGGGTCAGGGTGAGATCTGGTGCTTATCCTTTACGAAGCTAGATTTCAAACCCGAAATGTAGAGAGGCTGAAAGTTTAGGATTGTCTTGAACACAGACCTATATACAAGGGTACTAAGTTCACACAATGAATGACTGGGTTTTAGAATGGTATGACTGATTAATGCATTCATAGGGAATTCTATGAGAACTAGTGGAGTTATTAGGCCTACTGGAGGCCAGTGGAGTCACCAGGTGGATTATGTTTACTGCTTTGAGGGTTTGCTTGTTGTCCACCATCAACAATTTAAAAACCAATCTAGAGATGTTTTGGGTTTTCTAAGTTTCTTTATGTAACACTAATATTTTAAATGAGTGTTCTCTAGTATGGTCAACATGGTGCTAATATGATGAATCAACTAGATATAACTCTTGGCTGAACACTTGATTTTCTAAGTTTGACAGATGGTTTGAGAGTTCTTAAGGGATATTTAGGCTGTTACTTACTCAAGGTCCCACCGTGATTGCCATTATGTTAGGTCCCTGTAATTTTTCATATTGAAATGAAAAAATGTACAAGGGTAACATCAAACCAATCTTTGGAGTCCTAGGACCTAGCCTTCTTGGACTGAAAGAGGGCTCTCTCTCTGTTTTTGTGAAATATGTAACTTGTATGATTTTAGGGTTTTTATTTTAGGCTAGTTATAAGGATTAGGGTTTGTTTGTTTTTTTGTTTGGTTGGATAGGTTGTGAAGAAAAATAGGTAGAGTAAGGGAAAATCAATCCATTGGGCTATGGAGTCTGCAAAGGTTTTGAAAAGTACAACAATAGGTCAAGGGTGTTTCATAGGGCAAGTTAACAAGGCCAAATGGATCTAAGTAGGTTTAGTGAGTGTGAAATGAACATGAAGTTATGAATACAATAGGCTCAAAGGGAAATTAAGGATCCTTAAATATAGTAGAAACAAGAAAAGCTTTCAGGATGATGGCATAGTAAAACATGAAGAGCAATGAGGGATTCTTCAACTAGAATTTTGTTAAACAAACCTCAAAACAACAAATAAGTAATCCTAGAGAGAAGTTCAGAATTCTATGAACATTACTTTCAAACGAAGAGATATTTTAACATAACATTTTAGTGAAACTAAAGAGCATTTAAGGATTATTTAATTAAACTTCAAGGAAGAAAACATAGAGATCAAAGGTGGCAGATAGAAGTAAGGTGCAAAGAAAGCATATCCTACTCTAAAATTGTTTTCCTATGATCAAAGAAACCATGAAAATAATGAAAATTGAAGTAAACAAATACAAGAGTGGAAATACATCACCATGTAACAGAGCTCATAAATCCTAGGTATGTGGTTAATCCATTGATGCTCAATCCAAAGCAATCGCAACACACCAAAGCCAATTTCTTCAATAAACTCAGAGTCTATATCATATTAAGCTCAACAACCAACCAACAAAAATAATGAGGCCTCCATGCAGTATTTAACTAGCAGAGGACCAAAACCCTAACTAGGGTTTCCAAAATTTCATTAATACATCATAAATGCCATTTTTGTCCAAAGAGACCATGCAAAGCCCAAGGCATAAAATATCCAACTTAATAAATGAAAAATAACTTCAAACATAAATTATAAGATAAATAGGAGTGTTTTTCCTTAAAATTCCTCAAAAATATCTTTTTTCAATAAATTTGTGTGTTTTGTTGACTTTGGAGGCAAGGGTGCAGCACTGAGGTCCAAGGGCACAACACCTGCACTGGAAAAATGGCATGTTTTGTGACCAAGAGTTGGAGGCCTTCCAGGTGTCCAAATGAGCTCCATGATAGCTCATTGGAAAGATTGTCCAATCTACTTTACAAAAATTCCTTTATTTTTCTAATTGGATTTCATTTACCTGCTCAAAAACGTAGTCTCCCAAGACTGCTCATGGCATAGCGCCAGCTCTGAAAATAGGGCAGAAAGGTGATTGTTTGGGTGTTTTTGGCACTTTTGGAGTACTGGTTCCACTCCAAATGAGCTGAAATTTTTGGTGGATGATATCCTTGGCCTGATGAACTAAAAAATGAAAACCATTCCTCAAAAGAGTGCCCCAAAAAGGAGTGCAGTGCCAGTGGCATTGTGCCTTTGGCCCTTCAAAAACAGTTAAAAACCAAAATTTAAAAAAATACCAAAATTTGAATTTGCCTTACTAATTATGTTTGGGATGCCTATAGGGATGCATCAGCAAGGATGTGAATTTTTTCTTTGTCCTTAACCTCATTTATGGCTTTAATCTTTGCAAGGGCTCTTTTCAACTTGGCCCTTGCAATCTTGTTTCTTAAGACATAATTCCTTGCCATATTCTTTTGGAGGTCAAGGTCCCTCTTGGTATTCTCCAACGGGCCCTATAAGTGTATGTTTTCCCTCTTAATCCAAGGTTCCCGATCATAGTCAATTTCCATGGCAAGCAGCTCACTTGGAGTGAGTTGCTCTGCCAAGGCTGCCTCTTTCTCTCTCTCCTTGGCTAAGGCCTTCTTTAATCCAATTGTCCTTAGCCTCCTCCTAGGAAGCTATTCTTCCTCATCATAAGTGTTACCATATATATCTAAGGCCTCATCTATCTTAGACTTGGCTTTTGCAGCCTCTTTCTGAGCTCTGATAGCTCTGATCTCATAGATTGCCTTTTGTGCCTCCAACTGCTTGTTTTCAACCTCATAATAGTGAATCACATTCTTAACCCTACCTATGTTTTCTTGTAGATCCTTGATCTTAGCATCTTTGCTTTTGAGGAGCATGCTTGTGATCCTTTCTACGTTTTCATCATCACTGTCAACATGAATAAGTTGAAATTCCTGTTCTGTCTCATGCTGGTCTTCTTCTTCTTCATCAATGACCTTTTCTTTGCCTTTTTCAAGCTGATTAGTTGATGTGGAAGGCATGGCCCCTTGCCTCTTGAGGGCAGAAAAAACATGCCTATTTCCTCTTTGGTAGGTCAAAGAAAAAGGTTCAATTTTGATCATTTCAATGCCTTCATTATTGCTGCCATCATGACTGCTTGACCCACTGTCATCATACTCACTGATTTCTACTTCATTGCTTTCTTCTTCACTGTATCCTTCTTCACTGCCTTCTTCTGCCTCACTGATATTTTCCTCATTGACATCAACCTCATTTTCCTTATCCTCACTGATGTTTTCCTTACTACTATGAGCTTCATTGTTCTCTTCATTTCTCTCATCACCAGTGCTATGTGCCTCACTGTTTTTAGACTCATTGGTATCTTCTTTATTTATATTTGCCTCATTGATATCTTAGATTTCTGACCTATTTCCATCATCATTGCTGCTCTCTGCTTTATCACTGCCAACATTATCACTGCTCATCTCTACCTTATTTCTCTTTGTTTTATCACTGACATCCTCCTTACTGTCATCATTGCTCTTTTATTTTCTGCTTTATTCTTCACTGATATTAACCTCAATGTTTGATTCTTCATTGTCATATCCTTCATTGGAATCTTCTTCACTGATATCCTCTTCTTTGCTTCCTTCATCATTTCTCTTTCCCTCACTACCACTTGCCTCACTTTTTTCTTCACTTTTTGATGCACTAGTGCCATGAGATGATGGTGAGGGATTGTGAAATGGTGGTGAATGAGGGTCATTATCCTTAGGTGAAGGAATGTGTGTAGATGGTGATGGATGTGTAGTGGGGTGTGATGGTGAAGGAGGAATGGGAGGCTGAGAAGATGAAGGTACATCTTGTTGTTGTTGGCCTTGTGGATTGGTGAACACCTCATGAGCAATAAAAACCTCCCATGGAATACCCTTCTGCTGCAATTGATGCATCACAACCATTTTAATGAGAGAGTGGTGAAAGAGGCTTTGCATTTGTTGAGGATAGTCTCTCTTCTGTACAATATAGGACATTTTTTCAATGCTTTTGAAGAGGTAATAGGGTAGGTGCAACATCCTAACCTTAGTAAAGTGCATAAGGAGCCTAATGTGATAGGATTAAAGTCGAGAGAACCTTCCCTCACATGTAAAATACTTCATAATGATTCTCATTAGAGGTGCATATCTGTCAAGAAAATGCGAGAAAGGAAAGATGGATTTATTGTGGTTTATGTATCTAGGCTTTAAATATGGCTCATAGTAGCTCATGTCAAGATTTTCCTTCTTGAACCATTTCTCCCCTACCCTTGGTATCCCAATGGCATTGGAAATAGCATCTAAAGATAGCTCAAATGTTACTCCTGCAAGTTTAACTTGTTTCTCATGCAAGTTAATGATGAAAATCCTGGTTAGCTTAGGGTGGTTTTGCACCTGTTGTACCCTTTCACAAAAATCAAAGTATCCTACATGCTGGAAGTAGGAAATAGTTAAGGAAGATGTCATTAACTCTATTGTGTTGAGTGGTTCAAACCTGTTGATCTTTCCACCCTTGTGCCCCTACCTCCTTCGCATTTGAGGCTCTCCACCACTGTCACTGTCCTCTCTTTCTGAAATTTTGACCACTCCGCGTTTAAAATCCTAGCACATCTATGAAACTGACATGGAAGAGGGTAATGGAATGGTGATGAAAAAGGAAGCTCTATAAGTGAATGAGATTAAGGAGTGAGGGTATATGTATATTAGGTTTAGTGAGAGGCAAAACCCAATGACAACCTCAGCTGATTGTTTAAACT
This sequence comes from Pinus albicaulis, assembly GCA_034641835.2. Taxonomy (NCBI): domain Eukaryota; kingdom Viridiplantae; phylum Streptophyta; class Pinopsida; order Pinales; family Pinaceae; genus Pinus; species Pinus albicaulis. The sequence continues at coordinate 1,268,616,274 of CM076570.1, forward strand.
CTGTGTTGAAACTCCTTGCATTGATGTAAAACTGATAGGAGAGAGGGAATGTAATCTCAATCTATTTTTAATGTAAGGGACTGAGTGTTATGTCAAGCCTTAATGGATGAAAAAATTTAAACCAGTGCAACCACCTTAATTTTACCTCCTGTCTAGACTGATATTCTTTATGGATAGATGAAATGAGGTTTGGGTAGTGACTTCAAGCATGATTATTTAGGGTTTTCTCCTTAGGGTTTGATTTCATCCAATTTAAACCATCAAAATGCTGGAAGATGTGGCTAGGGTATCTAAATGCCTCTTAGAAATTATTGTAATACCCCGGGCAGAGATTTGGAGGCAATTGACTTGATTTGGATCGTTAATTTGCTTGGAGGGCCCTCCTGGCTAAGCGCGCAGTGCCTAGGCCAAGGGCTTAACACCAAAGGCAAGCTTTCTATAGGTGTTGGGTCCAGGTGCAGTGCCTTGCCAGGTGTGCAGTTCCATGTTCTAGGTGCGCAGTGCCTTAGTAATTTGTATGGGGAGAAAATTCTAAATGCACAACGTCGGTTTCCAGGGGCACAGTGCCAACCTGAGCGTGCAGCGCCACAACACTTAGCCAAATTTTGACATGAAAACTAGGAATTATTCACTTCTTAGGGCTTCTAACTCTTTTGCAAGGAAAAAATGATTTGTTTGGGGTGTAGAATGGGCTTTTATAGACTTAGGAATTTGATTTAAACTTTGCAACCCACTTTCCTAATGTTTTTATGCCTTTTTCACTTTCACTGATATTCCTTTGATTTTTTGCATGCAGGTGCCTGAAAACACTAACTTGGCTCTTCTTTTTTCTTCTTGAGGCATAATTTACTCATTTTGACATCCTTGGAGTTAGATTAGTCATGATGGCACCTTCAAAAATTTCTATGGCTTCCATTACAATTTTAAAATTGTCTTTCTCACCTTGGCTGGTAGTTAGGAAATTTGTGTTCCTTTTGATCCTCGAGGCTTTGACATATTTATTTTGTCACAGCAGCAACTTCAAAATCCTTTTTTACTTCCACCTTTGATCTCAACACGTCTCTTTTTCTCATTCAGTCATGGCAAGATTATTAAACATCTTTGATAGGTTTTCTCATTGCAACACTTTCAAAACCTTCTTCTCTCTGCACCATGGAGTTTCAAACCATGTTTTTTTACCTTCTTTGACACTTCTGATTTGTAGGTGACTGAAATGATGATTTGACCTTTCTTTAACTGCTTGAAGCATGATAAATTCACTTTGGAATACTTTGGGAGGACTGCACACAGTAGCATCTTCAAGGCTTTCTGTGTTTTCCACTACAACATTCAATTTGTATTTTTCACCTTTTCTCACTAAGCTTCTTACACTTGTTAGCATGCAGGTGACTGAAATGATGATTTTTACTTTTCCCTTTGTTCCTTAAGGCATGAAAAATTTATTTTGACACCTTTGGGACTCAAACACAAGGTAGCATCCTCAAAAGCTTCTTTTGTCTGCACCATGGAGTTTCAACCTCATGGTTTCACCTTGCATGGCTATTTTCGCAAAAATTTAGGTGTTTGGAATTCTTGAAGAAAATCATTAGTGTTTTCTTCTAAGTTCGCTATAGCCCTTTAAAGTTCATTCATTTCTGTCCAGTTCACCTCACCTTTTTCCCTATCTCATCAATAATCTCTGATAAACTTCTCTTCATGTTTGGTTTTTGGTGTACCTCCTCCATGGTCATTTCTGCATTTGATCACTACTTGGCACACTACTGGACCTTCAAGCTAAAAACACCCTAATTCTCTATAAGAACAAGTGTTTCATGTCTTCCTGTAAGTTGTATTCATTTTAGGAGCATACCATCTACCTTATCAATTTCTTCTGCTGATGGAAACTTCAACACTCCTGTAGAAGTGTCAAAATCTTTACATTTACCTCTTGCGGACTTTCAGCTGATAGGGTAGTCTTCTGTGGAAACTTTCAGGTGTTCCCTTGAATAACCATGTCTCAAAATTGCAATACCTTTGAACCAAATTATAATAAATAAAAATAGTGTATGAAACACCAATGACTTGTCTTGGAACATATGAAACCCTTATTGACCTAGTGGGAGGATTCTTTGAGCTAGTTTTCGACTGAAAATTGGCTTGGAGTCTTCAAGTGAAAAAACAGAGTATTTGTCAAAGTGTTGTATTGAAGATCCAAAATACAATGTAGTTGATTTATCTGAAGAGCCTACATAGATATATTTGAGACCATCAATGCTTGAGGAACTTGGGGATCATGGGAATGAGTTAGGCTATAGGTAACCCTAGATGGAAAGTGGAGTTATGGGCAAGGCGAAAAAATAGAGTAATGAGGTAATAGGTAGGAAAGAAGGATGGAGATGAGAGGAACAAGCCCTTAAAGAGTCTTTTACGAGTGGCAAGGTGACCATGAAATGGCAAGGTTGATAGAATAGTTAAAAAATTTCTATAAGGATAATGAAGGCAGTGAGATTTATAAAACTCACAATGTTCAAAGAATGTTGTTTTTATAAATCTAGAACCAATCTATAGTCATCTATAAATGGTGAAAAATAATGATGACTAACAGTGGCTCCACTTGGGGAGGGAAGCTCCTTTTCAGGAGGTGTCAAGAACCTCAGATTTTAGATCTCTAAGTTTTGAAGATTAGTACCTTACTTGTACTTGGAAGATCCCTCTTCCTTCATTTGCTGATGCTCTCTTGAAGCTATGATCTCAAAAATCTGAAAAGACATGATTGCTTCAATATCAGTTCTACCTACCCATCATATTTTGCCTAACATTTTTTCTTCTCTTGGGTGCATTTGGATTGGCAAACCATTGACATTATTTTCTTTTGAAAGCATTAAAGTATCTACTTCTACCTTTATATCATCCAAGAGTTCTGATTAGGCTGATGAACTCTTTTATTCTCTACCTAGTCTACTTATCTGTCCAGTTTAAGTTGTTTGATAGATTTTCATTCTGTAATCTACTAACATGAAATTGAAAACATGATCAAACCAAGGTTAAGCAATCTGATTTTTCATAGGCTGTGGAATTTTGGACAAGCTGCACACAGACATTATTTTTGTACAAGTGAAACTAGAAACTTGAGGGCTAATAATTTAGAATTTGTTACATATCCCTATTTTTCTCCTTTGGTTAAGATTTGAGAATTGAAACCAAATATCTTTTCCTAATCTAATCTACTGAAAAGCTAAGTTTACATGGTTTGGAAAATCTGCTTTCACTAACCTATTAGTAGAAAATTAAAACATGTTCAATCATGATTAGGCTATATGATTGAACAAGATTTTCTTTCTCATGTAGTGGCATTTAAACTTGCACACTTTAATAAGTACTCTTTTTGGTATGGGGCTTTACCTCTTGTTTTTGCTGCCCTCTTTTTCTTATTTTCTTTGTTTTTTTATGTTTCATTTTGCTGTCAAAACAATCTGAAACTAAAGCTAGAAAGATGCTCATAGTGATGAGCTTATTTGCATACCTATCTATCCTAATCTAGCTTACATATGATATATATTCATTTGGTGAACTCCCTTTTCCAATATAACCAATCAAGTAGATGATTCCGCAAGTGATCTTTGTTGAACTCTTTGAGTGTGCTGAAAAAATAAAAAGGCCACTCCCACCTCACTTGTTTTTGAACAGTAGTGCTTAAAATTTATTTTAAACCTTGCATCAAACTACTACTGACATATTTTACTCCCTCTTCAAATGTCTTTAGGAAAATAGAAAAGGGATCTTGAAATAATACCTGGCTCTGAGGATTTGAATAACCAGCTGTATCCAGGACCATTCCTTGTTCCAACTTGTTAAGCTTAGGATTCTTTTGAGAAATAATCTCTTCCCCTTCCTCAACATCAAAACTGAGATACTGTTGATTTCCAATCATATGAAAGTTATCTTTGATGGAATGAAATGAAGTATAACAAAGAGGCAGAGATGCTTCACTTACTTCCAAATTTTCTAGACTTTCCTCATCACTGTCATAGCTAATATGTATTGGCTGATTACTATTTTCAAGTTGATGAAACTAAAATCCCCCCCACAAACCAACTGTTGATTGATCTACAATATTAGCTTCTGTTTGGAGAACATAACCATCATCATACTGATCAAACTTTGGGAAATCATTAATATAAGTAATGTCACCAATCATGCACATTGGATCATCATATTGTTTCTCCTCAAATTGATATACAAATCCATTCTCTGATCTGTGGTAGCTAGGGTTCGTAGGAAAAATAGAAATGTTTTGTTCACATGAAGGTTTAGAGGCTAGCTACATGTTTAGAATCTGATTTATTTCCCCTTTAGTTAAAAAAAGAGGCATATTTCACTTTCTTTGGACAGAGACCTAGTTTCGCTCTTTATTTTGTGAATGATCATGAGGCTGAATGTCTTCTTGAGCCTCACATAAAAGAGATGATGAATCATCACTTGTACCTTCAAAGATATCTTGTGGATCTTCCTTTATTTCCTGATTGATTTCATACTCAACCAACTCCTCTTGGTTGTCATGACAGTTATCTTGAGTATGAAATGCATGAATTTCCTCTAATAGATATTCAGGATGCCAATTTCCTAAATCTTCATCAATTTTTACAAGGTATTGTATGATGTCTTAAGATGGATCACAAAAATTTTCAGCTAATGATAGAGATGGAAAATATTCTTTATAATGTTCATAAAATACCTTGTGGAAATCCTTCAAAGAAAACAAAACTCCAGGGTCTAGGCCTTCATACCATTCCCTTGACTTACCCTCTAATGTTGCCATAAACATTTTCATGAGGCAGTCCTCATGCCATTCAACCTTTAACCTCATTGTATGTATATGAAATTTAATAAGATGTAACAAGGGTTCATTAATTTTTTCATCTTGAAAAACAGACAGGTTTTTGTCCTAATTTATCTAAGGCATTTTGTGTGGGAATCCAGGGATGTGATCTCTGCTCATTGGAGCATACCTGCATTGTATCCTTGGATCCATTATTGATTAGTCAGAACAAGGGCTGCTGCATCTTTAAAACCAGGCTAGGTTTTCCTACCAGTAGAGTCCTTAGGTCTATTGAGAGAAGTGGAGTCACGAGGTGGAAGATTTCAACTTTGTTGTCCACCATCAGCAATATTAGGATTTATTAATGCATTCTCGGTGGAGTCTGTGAGAGCTAGTGGGGTCAACAGGGCTATTGAAGACCAGTGGAGTCATCAGGTGGATGATGTTTAATTTTTTGAGGATGTACTTGTTGTCCACCATCAACAACTAAATACCAATCTAAGGATGATTTTGGGTTTTCTGAGGTCTTAAGGAAAACTTAGGATGTTATTGACTTTGGGTCCCACTATGATCTCCATTATGTTAGGTCCCCATAATTTGTCATATTGGCAAGACCAAATGTAAAAGGATAACATCAAACCAGTCTTTGGAGTCCTAGGACCTAGCTTTCCTGGACACAGAGAGGGCTCTCTCTATGGTTGTGTGAAAGATGTAACTTGTATGATTTTAGGGTTTTGATTTTAGGCTAGTTATAAGGATTAGAGTTCGTTTGTTTGTTTGGTTGGCTGGATAGGTTGTCAAGAAAAAAAGGTAGAGTAAGGGAAAGTCAATCCACTGGGCTATGATGTCTGCAAAGGTTTTGAAAAGTACAACAATAGGTCAAGGGTGTTTCATAGGGCAAGTTAACAAGGCCAAATGGATCTATGTAGGTTAAGTGAGTGTGAAATGAACATGAAGTTACGAATATAGTAGGTTCAAAGGGCAATTAAGGATCCTTCAATATACTAGAAACAAGAAAAGCTTTCAGGATGATAGCATAGAAAAACTTGAAGAACAATGAAGAATTCTTCAAATAGACTTTTGCTAAACATACCTCAAAACAACAAATAAGTAATCCTACAGAGTAGTTAAGAATTCTTTGAACATTACTTTCAAAAAAAGAGATATTTTAACATAACATTTTTGTGAAACTAAAGATCATTTAAGGATTCTTTAATTAAACTTCAAGGAAGAAAACACAGAGATCAGAGGAGGCAGATAGAAGTATGGTGTGAAGAAAGCATATCCTACTCTAAACTTTTTGTCCTATGATCAAAGAAACCATGAATATAATGAAAACTAAAGTAAACAAATACAAGAGTGGAAATACATCACCATCTAATAGAGCTCATGAATTCTAGGAATGTGCTTAATCCATTGATGCTCAATCCAAAGCAATCACAACACACCAAAGCTAATTTCTTCAATAAACTCAGAGTCTATATCATATTAAGCTCAACAACCAACCAAAATGTACAATGAGGCCTCAATGCAGTATTTAAATAGCAAGGAGGACCAAAACCATAACTAGGGTTTCAAAATATCATTAACTACTCATAAATATCATTTTTGACCAAAGAGACCTTCCAAGGCCTAATGCACAAAATATCTAACTTAATAAATGCAAAAATAAATACTAACATAACTCCTCAACCAACTCTAGAATGATTTGCCTAAAAAACCCTTAAAATTTCTTTTTCATTAATTCCAAGTGTCTTTTGTTGACTTTCTGGCAAGGGTGCAGCATCAAGGCCAAGGGCGCAACGTCAACACTCGGAAAGTAAGACTTCTTGCAGCTGAGTTTTGGAGGCCTTCCCGGTGTCCAAATGATATCCATGATAGCTCATTGGAAATCTTGTCCAGTCTAATTTCTAAAACGTCCTTTAGTTTTATGATTACACCTCATTTAACTGCTCAAAAATGGAATCTCCCAAGAATTCTAAGGGCGTAGCGCCAACTCCGAAAATAGGGCAGAAAGTTGATGTTTTGCATGTTTTGGAACTTTTGGAGTACTAGTTCTACTCCAAATGATCTGAAATTTTGAAATAGCACAACACCTGTGGCGCTGCGCCTTTGGCCCTTCAAAACAGTCAAAATTTCAAATTTGCAAAAATGTGCCCAAAATTCGATTTTGTTCTACTGATTAGGTTTACCAAACTTGGAGCAATGGATTAGCTAGGTTACCAAACCTTTCTTTCTCTTTTGCCTCATTTTTTCCACCATATACTTCATAGGTCTCATTATAATGTTCATCATCTAAATCATCAAGGTCAAAATCAATCCTTGTTTTATGGAAATCATCTTCATCATGAATGGCTGCCATCCATTGTTTTCCCTCATGTGCCGACTTTGTTGCTAAAAAAATCAGGGCCCCTGCCCCATGATCAAGCCTATCTTGCATCTATAGACAACTCAAAGGTGACCCCTCCCTTGTGATCATGCCTCTTTGGCATTTGGGCCTCTTCACTAGTGCCACTGTCTCCCTCTCTTGTCATTTTGAAAACTCTGCCTTTGAGAAACCCTAGGACTGCAAATGGAAATTAGATGAAGGGAAGGTGGAATGGAAACATTTACAAGTGAATGAGATGAATGAGTGAGGGTGTAAGTATATGAGAATGAGGTACAAGCTAACAACTCAATGACAACCCTTTGCTGACATGTTTATAATTTTTTTTTCTAACCCTAGGATTGAAGTGCAATGAGGTGGAGGGAAGGTAAATGAGATGGTAGTTTTATGGTAATGAAGGAATGAGTAAGTGAGGGGATTGAGTGTTATGAATGAGATAGGTCTATGGATAGCTTGGGTGAATGAGCAACCTCCAAACAATGTGATCCCTCTTTTTGTCACTGATTTCTTACATAGGCAGATGAAGTAAATGGAAAACAATGATTTATAGCTTTGTAGCCTAGGGATTCTTCTCATGGTTTCATCATCATTAATTAAGAATCATCAAATAGCTTGAAAATGGGGTTAGGGCATCCACTTTCCCCTTATCACTGACTTGGATGACCTTGGATAAATATTTGAAAGAGTTTTGGAGTGCACTGAGTGTTTTTAGGGTTGAGGAGGCCCTCCCAGCCAAGAGTGCAGTGCCTGAGCTGAGGGCACAGTGCTCAATCAGAGGCGTGCGATGCTTAGTCGTGAGCTCACAGTGCTAATAGAAAATCTACTATGGGTGTTTGGGCAAGAGCGCAGCGCTCTACCAGGCATGCATCGTGACCTCCCAGGTGCACAGTGCCTTCAGAAAATACATAGGAGGAAAGTGCCAGGGGTGCAACGCCCTCTTCTAGGCGCGTAGCGCCAGGCCAAGGGCGCAAAGCCACAAACATTTTCCCAATTTTGACTTAAAGAATCAAAATTTCTTCCTTTCTTGAAGCTTCTAACAGTCTTCAAGTGAACAATGATTCATACGAAGTGTGAAAAGTGTTCTTTAGGCATGTGACATTGGTTTTGTCTTTGTAACCCACTTTTTAATTGTCTTAAGTCTCTTTCACTTTCTCACTCATGCTTCTTGACCTTTTGTTTGCAGGTGACCAAAAACCTTAACTTGGTTTTTCCCCTTTGCTCCTTGAGGTAAAAAAAAGTTCATTTTGACACCTTTAGGGCTAGATTACACATGATGGTATTGTTGAGCCCTAGAATTGCCTTCTCTTTTACAAACCTTCACTTCATTTCATCATTCTTTTATCACTTCATAAGCCTAAAATCAATGAAGAATGATTAGGATTGCTTAAAGGTTACATGCAATTGATTAACATATTGTATTTTCATGGTTTTTGCTGTTTTAATAATTTTCTGCAAAATAGCTACAGAATACAGACGTTCCGCAGCTATTTTAGTGTTTAAATGGGTTACAGGTGTCGTCTTAAGGAAAAACGAATATGGGTGAATTCAAAATCTCATCCACATTATTCCTTGCTCCCCACGAAGTCTGAGTTAAAGTTTCCAAGTGGTTATGCATGTAGAAGAAATTAAAACTAAGAGGTAGTTTCCTAACAAAATGTGGATTCTACAGATGTCCGCAATGAAGTACGAGGCTATCAATAAGAGTTTTAATTTGATTAGAAGTAGGAAAGACATTTATCCTTGTTTTTCTCAAGATCAGTTATGTAATCTTATTATAAATGTGACTTGGGAGACCGAGAAACATTGGTTAGATTTTGGCTTTTACTGCTAGATTTCATAGAATCGTGAATACTTTGTTTTTAAGTATTTTTCTCCTTTAATGAAAAAGACATCGTTTCAGTGCAAGAGATAAGTCAAAGTTAAGTGGATTTGCAAGCTAATCCGGCGGTAGAGAACCTCTACTGCCCGAGAAGCTCCGTTCAGATGATTTAGATAAGTAGCCTTAGCTTGATTTCGTTTTCAATTTCCAATTTCAATAGTTTTATGAACTTCATGCTTTTACGCTCATTTACATTACATATTACAGTTAGTCCTGTTCTATGAATTCTTCCAAAATACCTCTAATGATGAATGGGAATTAACTGTGATATTTCAGGAGTTTAATCGTGTTTTCATTTCGAACTGTGTGTTTTATGTCAATCTCCATTGAATAATACAGCCAGAATTGTTTTACAAACTCTTCCAAAATATCATTCATAATGAACAAGATGGGCTGTAGAATTCCTTAGGTTAGTTGCATGTTAATTTAGTCACAGCACTCCGGAGGTAGAATGCATTTAGTTCAGCTCTGTCATTACATTTCAGTTTGATAATGGCATTTTAGTTTAACAATGTTCACTGTACTCCAAGTAGACTAGCAGCACTCTACTTTAGTCTTAGCTCATTGTATTAACATTCCAGTTTAGTTGCTATCCATTGTATTTTAAATTGTATTAGTTGTTAAATTTAAATACCACGATCTTCATTATTTACAAAACTTCTTTTGTTCCAAAATCATATTAATACATAATCATCTGGACAGAAGCTAGTATCAGTCTAAGGCCTGGAGTATTTTGCAACCTTTTTTCCATTTCACAAACAAGCCTTTTCTCAAAGACTATTCTAAAAAGGAAATCTATAACTTTTGAGTGAGGCCTAGTGGTGTTAAATTGAGTTGCAGAATAGAATTAGAAGCTAGTTTAGAGTAGAAATCTTATTGTGCTACAAATTTTCTTTTCCAAATATAAACCTTTAATCATGGATGAGATGTTGTAACATTGTAAGTTGATTGTTTGATTGTTTAATTAGGAGAACTTCATTTATACTTAACTTGTCCATTTCTCAAGCTCTTCCAACACATCTTTAATGACTAAATTGGATAAGTTTAAGTTCATGTTGTGATTTATTTTCTTGCGCAAAAGTCATTATCAAACTTTGCATTTATTGTTTTCCATCCATAGTTTAGGCTTTGTTCTGTTTTAACACAACCAATAGTTTATTTTCACCAGTACTTAGTTCTTTCCCTTTTCAAACATAAAATCCATGAAACCAAAAACATCATAAAAGCACTAAACACAACGAAGTAGGAAGAGGTTACTTAGGCACATATGGTGCACTTCACTTCAGCAGTTTACCAACCCTGGTTGAAAATTAATGAACTCAATTTAGGAACACCAAATTGAGCACAACAGGTATCTTCAAAAACTTTATGTGGTTTCCATTAGAATACTCAACTTATCTTTTTCACCTTGGCTGGTAGTTTGTTGGAGTCATGAAATTTGTCTCTCCTTTTGATCCTAGAGACTTTGATATGTTTATTTAGAAATAGAAGTTTCCTTAAAAACCTCCTTTACTTCTATCTTGGAGCTTATCCTCATATTTTATTTGGAAGGTGATTGAAAACCTTGAGTTTACCTTTTTTACTGATATTCTCTACACCTTTGCTCTTTACGGCATGACACATTCACCTTGGAAAAATTTGGGATGATTGCACACAACAACACCTTCAAAATCCTTCCTTTGTTTTCATGATGAGGCTCAACATCATCATTTCACCTTTCTTGGTAACTTTTCAAAAAACCTTATATGTTTGGAGTGTTTTTAAGACAATCATCAGTGTTGTCTTCTAAGTTCTCTATAGCCCTTTCAAGTTCATTCATTTATGTCCATTTCACCTCGCCTTTTCCTTTTTTCATTAATATTTTCTTAGAGACTTTCATCATTCTTGGCCTTGTGCACCTTCTCCATGCCATTTATTCCATTTTATCACTATTTGGCACTTTGCTGGACCATTAAGCTCAAAAACCGTAGTTTTCCTCAAGACCAAGTGGTTTCCTTTCTCCTACTATAAGTTGTCTTCATTTGAGAGCAGACCACCTACCTTACCAATGCCTTCTGCTGATGGAAACTTCAACACTCCTACAGAAGTGTCAAAATATTTGCATTTACCTCTTGCAGACTTCGAGCTGATAGGGTAGTGCTTCTTTGGAAACTTTTAGGTCTTCCTTGAATAACCACTTGCTGACCTTCTATTGCATCTGAGCCAGCTTCTAGCAAAGGAGAAACAGTGTTTGCAACAACAATGATGACCTTGGAGCATATGAAACCCTAATTGACCTAGTGGGAGGATTCTTTGACCTGGCTTTTGACTGAAAATTGGCTTGGAGTCTTCAAGTAAAAAAACTGAGTATTTGTCGAAGTACCTTATTGAAGATCCAAAATCCAATGTACTTGATTTATCTAAATATCCTACAAAGATAGTTTTGAGACCATCAATGCTTGAGGAATCTAGAGATGAGATACATTTAGGCTATAGGAGACCCTAGATGGAAAGTGGAGTTATGGGCAAGGGAAAAACAAATTAATGAGGTCATAGGTAGGAAAGAAGGATGGAGATGAGAGGAACAAGCCCATAAGGAGTCTGTTAGGAGTAGAAGGGTGACCATGAAATGGCAAGGTTGATATAGTAGTGAAAAATTTCCTATAAGGATAATGAAGGCAATGAGATTTCTAAAACTCACAATGTTCAAAGAATGTTGTTTTTAGAAATCCAGAACCAATATATAGTCATCTATCAATAGTGAAAAATACTGATGACTAACAAGTTGAAGTCGAACACTTGAAAGAATCTATCAATCAGGAGGCAATGTTGTATCCTCATTGTCAATAACAAAGAGTCTGCCACTGATGACTGCAAACACTAAAGTAGTGACAAAAGGCCTTTAGAACTTATTCCTAGAGAAATGAGTCAGAGTCTATGGGAAACAATCTGCCGGAAGGAAGGAATTAAGGCATCCTACATCAGTCCAACACGAGTGTAACCCGTAGGCCAAGATTTGGAAGGAATCGGACGAAGTAGAGTGAAGTAACCAACCCGAAGTACGTTTCTAGCATGCATAGGATGAAGCTAACACACAAAAAAAACCCTATGAACCAACCAATAATAGAAGATGAAAAAGAGGTCAGATATCCACCGATAGGGTCAAATGGAAATCAAGGTACTGCATGAATCCCAGGTGTGATAATATAAGATGATGTCAAACACAAGGGAAACTACTCAGTCAAAGATCCATGATGATGATCAAATGCTGAGCACAAGGTCACCTATCAATGATGTAAATAGGGCCAGGGTGCGGCTCTAGGTTTACTCTAAGAGAAATATGTCATAGTTGATAAGAGACAAACCCGCCAGTAAGAAGTCAGTGGAGACCTTCTCAAACCAGCATGAGCAAAGGACCAAATATCTGATGTGAAAGAACAAGATACTGACAAGACCGGGAAGGCTGACTAAAAAATGAGTCAAGAAACACCGCTGAAAGGCCTTCTCAAGTTAAATTCCCTTGAACAAAAACACGACTCATGTTGACTATGGCAGAAAATGATAACTTTGTATAATTTTGTCATGCCGGAGGCATAAAAAAACCCTCCATATGATTGGAAGAGATAACCAACCGGGGGAGAACTGACTCATGAAACAAGGTTATGGCTTCTCCTAAGTCAAAAACTAAAACCATCCCAAATGGAGAAAAGAATTATATTTTTTGTGCTTTGTTCAAGGGCGACACAACTAACACTGTAGCTACCATAAAATATGGAAGTAATATCCCATTCTCACTCTTTTTCAAATATTTAATTTTTTTGTCTTTTTCATATTCAAAGCTTGAAAAAGAATAAAATAATGCTATAGTACAATGGATAGAACGAGTGTCATGAAACAAATACACTAGTTCCTGGGATATGAACAATCATATGCTCAATGCAAGGTGGCGAAAACTGGTAAGTGACACTCAAAGGAATGTTCCATCCATGGGTAAAGGTGTCAAGTTGCAAAAGATAAGTGATTGCATGGTTAACTTGTATAGAAAGACATGGTCAAAAGATGGCTTACACATGAGTTTAAATGAAGCCAGCTAAATGCCAAGATAAACAAGTAGTCAATATGCAATGCAGCAATATAACTTGACAACATAAGGGAGCCTCTAGGGTAATGGCCAGAAAAATGATAGTGAAGAAGAAGAAGAATGAAGCTTCAATGCATAAGTCATGGTGAGACTAAAGAGGACTCCCGAGCCTACATAAATTTCAGCATGGGTGACAAATGCTAGTGAGGGACTAACTAAGAAGCCCATGTAAAGGATGTCTCTACCAGCAAGTCATGATTTAAAAAATCAGCTAGTGAAATGGGTTAAGTACTCATGACATGATGGGATCGACCCTATGGAAAGTGATCACAATGGAGGCTAGTATGCAAAATGCAACTGAAAGTGAGTTCCCTAACCTATATTCCAGTTCAAAATTAGATACATACCATGAAAGGTTAGCGGTCATGGATCCGAAGGAAAAACTAGGAAAATATAAATAATTTAGCAACATGTACCTGAAAAAATACCTTGCCCAACACTTACAATCCAAACAATTATACCGCCTCAGTAAAATTCGAGAAATAAGCACAAAGGAAATTTGCAAAAAAATTTCAAATACTAGGCATAAATACACCATTTGACTCACATTTGGATCATTTTCACATTGCAGAAGTGGAGAAGGAAATTTTGGGGAAAAAATTCCTTTTCTCGAATACGGAGTAGTCAACCATCAAATCACACCAAATCTGTCAAGTAAGCTCTAAACTCATCTTTTTCATCAATTTCGTTCCTGTTTAAGGAAAAATTTTGGAAATTTTACCGTAGAAAATAATTTTTTTTTTGAAACCCTCTGCACATACGTGGGTTCGTATGGACGAACCTGTGTATCATATGCGACTATGTACAAGCGAGATTGTGTATGTGCAGAGAGAAAATTTAAAACTTGAATCTAATCAATCATTTAATGATTTTTCCCAGGATTTCCATCAGCTGGAGAGAGCGTGAGCATAGTGCAATTGAAAATGAGGTGATGGAAGATCAAACTTCACTACATATTGCCCAAAATTGCAGATTGCTCAAAATTTTCAAACTTCCCAATATGGAAAGCAATGTACGTTTTCTTCAAATGTTGGTTGATCATTAGGAGCCGGAAGAATATTGTTTCATAATTGATCAGATGCCACTATGCATAGAAGTGGAAGATATATATTTCATTATTGGACTCTCTCAGAGAGGAGACCCAGTAGATTTGCACGGAAATCCTGTTGGAGGGCTTACTGTAGAGGATTATGTCCAAGTCTATTGCGTAGAGGATGCACAAAAAGTAGGAACTCAGATTCCTATTAGAGATCTAAAGGATTTATACATGAAGATCCTTATCTTTACCATTGGCAGAGTAGTAGGATCTGCTTCTCTGCATCAAGCCTCATGGACACAAATGAGCATAGTAGTAGAATGCCTCATTCATCTCTTTTATTGGTGCACAACCTTGCTGAGTAATATGAAAAAACAATTGACTTAAATCTGGAAAGCAAAGACTAAATATTTTGGGTATGGTAAAATCTTGCTGACATTATTCTTCGAGAGGGTCACAGGGCTTCGGCCCAAGGTCATCTCAACTATCAGCAGTCTGAGAGATCCAAGAATAGCCAAATGGGCAGACCTAATGAAGATATTGGGGGTAAGTGAAGCTCCCCGAACCACTTGGGATGAAGAGTTCTTCCAATGATGGGAAGAACAAGTCATCACAATGGAATATTATCCCTATGCTGGGATGGACTTTCGTGCAGATCTAGATCTAGTCTTGCCACCCGGTGCAACATGGGGCGTAATCAGTGAGATTGCATTTTTTTATTTTTGATTATATGATTTTTTTTAATTTTTTCAAAGTATAAAAATGATTTTTTTTTTTGATTGGACTAAATGAATCACAAAATTATGATGATCATGATGCAGACATGGGACCAGTCAGGCCTGAGGGGTACCCAAGGCACAAGCACTGTAGAGGTGAGGTAGATGTTGAAGACCCTGGCATGACACTCCATGCAGTATAGAGAAACTTGGAGATCTTGGCTTGCTAGGTGCCTATGGTTGCTATCGATGACCTACTAGAGGCTATCCAGAACTGGGTGGTAGGAGTACCATGAGACTGGGTGTCATTATTCCATCGTGTAGTGACTGTCGTTGTGTTCTATAGGAACACAAATGTTGAGCATGGACCTCAGAAGTATATTTATAGATTTGATCGAATGACTGTAATATTTTTTGATGATAGACATGATCGGGCATAAGCCCTAACTTTGTAGGACATGCTGGTCTGGATTTTATATATTTTTGAAAAATCAGATATATATATATATATATATATATATATATACAATGATTTATATGATGTGATGACTAAAATGTATGATAATGAATGATGTATTTGATATATTTTTTAAAGTATTGAATGATTAATATGCCAATCAATTGCTTAATTAGCCAATAATTCTACCATCCAATTGTCAGCTCGAGGAATATGAATGAATGTTATAAATTGAAATTATCATTGTAAAAAACATACCCTAAAAAAAATCGATGTAAAAATGGGTCTCAGACCCGATATGTGTTGTTCAATTGCTAAACCACCAGCTGCGAATCCAAGAAAACTACTAACGAATCAACACCCAAAGAGATTGCCTCCGAGAGTAAGTTAACTACTGCAGTGTATTATGCTACGTTGTTTAAAGTAGGACCAATGTAGACACCTCTTGAAACTAAAAAATGACCGGATGGATAATGGAATACCCAATCCGTGAAGGCCAAGTTCTGGGTATGTCTACTAGAACCATTGGTGAAACCAAAGTGACTCATGTCATCCAATATTATCTACCAAAGCAGATCAAATTCATCAAAATCACACAAAAAATAAAAAACCCAGATATGTACAAAAATAAAATATATAAAACAAAGAAATATGCTAGGCTAAAGCGTAGGCATAATAATTTTTCAAATACAACCCATTTTTGGGCTCCGCCAACTCATTTCCATCAAAATCAATCAAGGCATAGGCTTCTTTCTTCAAGCTATTTTTGACGATGAAGGGGCCATACCACATAGATTTTCACTTGCCTGCTCCCAAGGCATCCTTCTCTTGGGCATAAACCAAGACAAGGTCACCTTTAGAGAAAACCCTAGGTTTGACCGCCTTAGTGTATTGAACCTTTACCCATTTCTTATGTGCCTCATTCATTGTAGCTCCATCTCGACACTGCTCATCGAGATGTTCCAGATGAAGGAGACGTTATTCGAGACTATAAGTGTCAGGAAGAAGATCAACAACTAAATTAAGAGAGGTAATTTCACATTCAATGTGAAAAATAGATTCCAACCCATAAGCCAGTTGAAACACAGTAAAACCGGTTGTAGTTTTGACCAACATCCAGTATGCCCAAAGTGCAAGATACAACATAATATGGTAATTGGATCTGGCTTTATCAATCATTCATTGAAGAATTGCCTTCAAGGATTTGTTCATGGCTTCAACTTGTCCATTGTCCTGAGGATAGTAAGGAGACGAATGCTCCTGCTGGAAACCTAATTTTAGAGCCAATTCAGCCATCATGTTGTTCTGAAAATGACTGCAATGATCAATGCCAATATCTTTGGGAATATGAAAGCAAGAAATGACTTGATTGAAGAGGAAAAGAGATGTCTCACTGTCATTCCCAAAAGTAGGAATAGCCTCAACCCACTTCGTGAAGTGGTCTACAACTACAATAATGTAGTTGTGACCTTTAGCCAAAGGCGGGTTACAAGTAGTAAAATCAATAAACCACTTTTAAAGGGGCAAATAGTGACAACAGGAAAGAGAGGAGATGGATGAGCATGCATCTTTCGAGTATAAACCTGACACGGATGACACCTTTTGAACGATTCCATACAATCCTTGAAATCTGAAGGCCAAAAGTATCCTGCACGCAAGATTTTTTGGGCTATATCAAGCCCAGATAAATGACCACCACAAGCTCCACCATGGTAATAATTCCACACGACCTCAACTTCTTCGAGAGTTAAGCAGTGTCTAAGGATCGAATCGACCTTGCGATGATATAAAGTGTCACCAATAATCAAATAAATTTTGGCTAAGTGACGTAACTTTCAGCTGTAATATCCCTATTTAGGGAAACCTTATTTAGGATGGGCCCTGCCATGTTTCTGGGGTCTGCGTAATGAGGGGTTGTTTAGCTGCCACCCTCAGATACTCTGGTGGGACTTAAGACCCCACCCTTAACACCCTGGGATGCCACCCTCACTAACAGTTCGGGATTTTGGTGTAGTGGGTGGGCCTTTGTGGTATCAGAGTAGAGGTCTCAAGGTCGAGACTTGCAGAGCGTGGTGGGCTTTAATATCCTTGTTTAGGGTAGCCCTGTTTAGGGTGGGGCCTGCCAAGTGTCCAGGGTATGCGTAATGAGGGGTTATTTAGCTGCTGCCCTCAGATCCTCTGGTAGGCCTTAAGACCCGACCCTTAACACCCTAGAATTCTTCCCTCACTAACAGTTCGGGCTTTTGGTGTAGTGGTTGGGCCTTTGAGATCATACCATTTTCTTGTATGAGAGGTTTGAGACATGGTTCTATAATTTAGCCGTAGCCCCAGGATGGAAACCCTAGGGTAATTTGTGAGTGTTGGATGAAAAATTCATTCAGAAGTTTCGCAGAGCTTCAGGGATATTGGAGTGAGGATCATTTAGATCTTCAACAGGTGCTTCAAAGGATTCAGTGGTAGTTGTTGCCGGAGGGAGAGTGCAACAGTTCAGTTTTGGAGGCCATCGTCGTGTAGCAGTGTAGCAGATTATATTATTGGCCAGTTTTCCATCTCAACTCTTTCTGAGTTAGATCTATATGTAAACCCCATTATTATTTATAATAAAAGTTGAGATTCTTCCTATTCTATGTGGTATTGGATTGCAGTATTTTATGTGTTTTTATTTTATATGGAAATATTATGTTAAATGCATGTTGATTTTACGACATAATTTTGGGTTTAAGTAAATTCATGAAAATTTAGTAAAATATCCCATTTGGGGATGTTATAGTAGAAACCAAAGAGAATTTCTTGGAATATTACATAGTGGGATATTACAGAAATTTTGAAGAAATGGAGGAGACTATGGGATGAGAGGGCCACAAGAGGAAGAGGGGAAATTTTGTAGCACCCTTGCAGTTGCTTGAGGACAAGCAACATTTGGGAGGGGGAGACTGTAATATTCCTAATTTAGCTTCAGCTAATAGGAATATTAATTATACCTTTAGAAATCTAGATGCATGAATAATTGAGCAAGGAGGCTCCTAATTTGCTCAAGTATGAGTAAAAATCCTTCCTAATATGAAAGGGGATCATAAATTAACCAATTCAAGCATCCACATGTGTGAACAAGGTCTAAAATATGTGGACAAGGTCAAGTTTGAAAAAGTGAACATGATTTATCCTCAAAGAAGTGGATTCTAAATAAAGCAAGCTCAATGTGAATAGA
Source organism: Pinus albicaulis (assembly GCA_034641835.2). Taxonomy (NCBI): domain Eukaryota; kingdom Viridiplantae; phylum Streptophyta; class Pinopsida; order Pinales; family Pinaceae; genus Pinus; species Pinus albicaulis. The sequence continues at coordinate 1,268,634,874 of CM076570.1, forward strand.
GATCAATCTAGCTAGATAAAATGAAGGCACCTTGAATGTGAAAAGGGACAGAGCATGAAGAATCAATCAAGGTTAACCAAGTCAACAAATTTGTCTAGATACATTGCACCATATTGATGGACAACGCAGTTTTTGTGGATGAGCCTTTGCATGGAAGCACTCATAGTGGGTGGGACCCTTGGTGAGGAAGCACATCAAGTATATAATGAAGGATATGGAAAGCATATGGGATATTGGAGATTACATTTTCATGTGGTCTACTTAGACTTTCTACATACTTAGCTATTTAGCTAAGTTGCTGCACTGCTTAGTGCAAGGGTTTGCTCGGGCAGGAATTCCCTACTCTTTCTTGGAGATCTTGTCTAAGAAATCTAATCGGAGGTTTCTAATCTAAATTTTCCACTACCTGGTGTTGGGTCAAGCACTTACCTTCAGAAAAAATGCAGTCCCTTCAAGAAACTACATTATTTCTTAAGGTGTGCAGTGGAAGGGGTGAAAGTCCCATTTTGAGGAGCTAGTTTCCCAAGAGAAGGATCGACCTTTCTTTGGGAGAACTATAAAAGGATTATACAGCCATTTATTTGAATTTTCAGCCATATTATGCAGATCTTTAGCCATACAGTGTTATTCAGCCACAGATTTGCAACAGCTTTCTCTTGTATATCTTTTGTGTCAAGAAACCATTGCCGGGTCTTCTTGGATCTGTGTAAAAGAGATTAGATCTCTTTTTTTGTAACTAATTGAGTAATCTAATAATATTATCATATATCTTTCTCCATTTTCTAAGTTAACCTCTATTTATATTTCGCAGTCACTTGTGCAACTGCTCCGACATTTTGCAGTTTTGGGGTTTTGTCCATTTTTAGCTATTGTGAGCATGGGAGGCCTGTTTAACTTGGATAATTGCATTTGTTTCTGAAAATATTTTTCATGCATGTCCTATATTGTCTATTTTAAGGGAAACAACCATTATTTTCCACTTTTATAACTCCATCTTCAGAAAATAACATTTTTGAGGCCAAATTAGCTGCTTTTCCCCACTTGGTGACTTGTATAAAAGCATATTTTGTTGCTGTAATTGTTATATGATGGGTATGTGTTTAAAAAAACTACATGAGTTGATTAATTTCTACTCTCCAACTTTGGAATACCTTAGGGTATTCTCATTGTTGTAGAATATTCCAATTTTGGAATATTACAGTTGTATCAAAGCAACAATCTTGGCTCAGCCTGTGAGCTCAAGAATTATGGAGTCTTCTCATGGGGAGTAGGATATTTTCAGAATAAATTAGAGAAATTTTTTTTTTCTAGAGAAAGGAGGTTCTCAAAACTTCTTTTTCCAAATCTGCAGGGTGGAAACAAGGGCATCAAAGAAATGAGGAGGGAGAAATCTGAAGATCCCTCAGCAAGATCTATACAAGGGGAAGATTTTAAACCCTCATATTAGGGATATGAGCACTCAGCCATATCATCAGATCTACCACATTCTATCATCAATTTCTTCATGGAGAGGAAGAAAGGAGATGTGCCAAAGAGAGATACTCTTGGAGATTATTTGCAGGGAATATGAAGATCAATCCAAGGAGTTCCAAGATCACTTGAACTTCCAAGGGTTTTACCAAATGAAGGAGGAAAATAACACGAGTAGCAAAAATCAGAGTGAGGGTAGATTATTTCTATCCACTTTTGATGGATCACCTCTATGTCCAGCTAGGGCTTGGGTGAAGGAGCTAGACACTTTTGTGCAGCAACATCAAGTCTCAGAATTGGAGGCCATCAAAGTAGCAGCGCTGCATTTTGAGGGTAAGGCCTATTCTTGGTGGTTGTTTGAATCATTTTCCTTAAAGAATGAAAATACATCTACTTATGCAATTTTAATTAAAAGATTAGTTGAGAGGTTTGATGATAATTCATGTGAGACATCTTCTGTTACAACTATCAAACCATATCAAACAAAACTTTTGGATGAGTTGGGAGGGTCTATCTATCCAACTCCATTTCTGAAAACAAATGAAGAGGAGGTGAGATTGTTTGATACTTTTCCAAGTGCAAGATCTCCTTTAGATGAAGAGATTTCTTCTCAAAAGGAAGACATGGAGATTCCTTCTTCAAAGGAGGACCAAGATCTAAGGTCTCTTGTTGAAGGTAAGGTAACTTCAACTAGTGAAGAAGAAAAAGGAGAGGTAGGAGAAGATCACACAGTCATGACAAGGGCACCCCAAGCACCTCATGGAGAAAAGGATGGAGCACTTACTCCAAGAAAATAAACTGTTGCACTCTTGCAAGGAGTTCCAAAAGGTCTCACACATCGATCTCTTGGCATAACACATGAGTAGCATGAAATTTCATTGCCAAGTGATGGGATCTTGAAGAAAGGAGGAGGAAAAGAGGAGGTATGGCCTCATAAGATGAAGAGCATGAACCCTTCTCTATTTTAGAGTTTGAAAGAAAAAACAAGGCAAGAGGACCTATGCAATAAAGGTAGGGGCAAATCTGTCCACCTACATTTACATCCTACTCTATGCCTTGATGCCTCTTTGCAAGGACGCATTTCAGCAGGAAGACCTCCTGATTGGAGGGAAACTAAAGTGTTCTCTCAACTATATGCAGTGACAACCTATTTGATTAAAGAGGGAACCTTGAAGGAGCCACTACAATGCTGAGAATCATTGATGGAAGGCTAGGCAAATTTCAGAAATTGACCTTGCTTTCTTCCATTCATCTATTTTCATTGGAGGGAATAGATTCAGAAGTTTTTGTTGATATGAGAATATTATCAAAAGGCTACTCCATAGCCTTGGAGAAGCAAAGGATACTGCAATATATAATGAAGATTTATGAACATTTTTGGGGTTCCTATGTTTTGGCAGGTTTGGTAATACCAAAAGATAATAAAACATCAAACCACTTTGGGACCTCAGGATCTAACCCTCCTGGGTCCAGAGAGGGATCTCTCTATAAAGGAAAAGAAATATATATCTTTGAAGTTCAGGTTTTAGATATTAGGCTAGTTATAAGGCACAAGGGTTGTTGTTTTGTTTTTTTGTTTGGTTGTTTGGAAACATGAAAGAAAGGTTCAATGTAAGGTAAAGAAGTAAGCAAAGAAGGGATTTAGGCAATGGGGAGATAATTCAAAGAACACTCGAGACCATTGGGAAATGGAGTCATAAAAGGGTTTACTTGCAATTCAATATCCAAGGCTTTCAAATGGGCTAGTCATCTAAAACAGAGGATCTTTAAAAGATGATAGTGTGGGATGAAATGATAAGGAATCAAGGTGAATGACAAGGAAACCTTCCAAGGTGGCCACCTTAGGAGCTAATCCAGGGACAAGGCATGCCTTAAACATCTGTAATCAAACTCCTAATGAGGCTAACTCTTTAGACAAGGGAAAAAATTAAAGATTTAACACAAAGGTGAAGCCTGAGATCAGAGAAAGGCTTTGGAATTTCAATGCTTTGACATTCAACTTAAGGGATCTTAGAAAAGCTTTAACAGTTAGAAAAGGACCCTAGTGAGACAGAATCAACTCTAATCTCCCATTATCCCAATTCTTTCAATTAAAACCAGACAAGAACATCTAAGAACAAATTCTAAATTCATGCATTAATAAGTAGGGAAAACCAACTACTATATTGGCTAAATTATCTTGAACTTGTTCTCAGATAGCACAATTAGTAGAAAACATCAAATATAAAAAGAGCAGGAAACATTAGGGTACCATGCGAGGGTATATCCTAAGCTAGATTACTGATTTCTTATCAGAGAAATGAAATATGATGAATTACACAAGGAAAACAGAGACACAGATAGAACACATCACCGCTGCTTTAAATCAGGATCCAAGGAAGCATGATTGTCATATTAAAGAGCAACACCAATCATATACAACACTATCCAACAACTTGATATTCAGTCTGAAATCATCTCCTCAGCCAATTTTACAACTGATACACACAGAACTCTATCTCAAGAGAAACAACTTACAATTCATAGTTATCCGATCAACAACCTTTACAATGTATTTTTCTTGAGTTTTATAGCTAAAAGAGAGGCAGAGGAGGTAGATGGAACTTTAAATTGAACATTAAAACAAAAGTAAAAGAATTCTTGAGGCCCATTCTGCTTTAATATCCATGCATTGATTTTCAGTACTCTTTGGATGAAAGAGTGGTCTTCGACAAGCTGATCATAACTCCAGGTATGTCTCTTTGATGTACTTTTCAACTGTTTGTACTCTATAGTACTCTGGGATAAGAAAAAGGCAGATAAATGACTTCAGTTCTACCATACTATATAACAAATGCTCTAGAAATATTGGGACTTTCTGTCAGGGTGGAGATCTTCTCAGGAACGTTGATGGGGAATAAAATATTATGGGAACTCGTCCTTTCATGGGAAATAACCTTCTGCTGATGTGAAACATTGAAAAGGATTGTTTCTATGCCTTTAGGCCTCATTAGGCCTTCTGTGTCAATCATAGGGTCTTCAATCTTGTACATTCGCCCTTTAAACACTGAATTAAAGCTCAAAATCTTCAATAATGGGCATTAAACCACTTTAATCCTTCACTGATACTCTTTGCCGCTTCTTTGATTGTCTCTGTCTATGGATGCCCAGGTTTAATGGTGCTGGAGGTTTTTTCAACAGAGTTAATAACTTTGATTGGAATGAAACATGTGTTTAAAACCCCCTTAGGAGTCTTTCCTTGTGATCTCTAGCTCTGAAAAAGCTTCCTCTGCACTCTGTGTCACTATGACTGTGACTATGAGAAATAATGGTTTTCACCATCTGTAAACCTACAAAACACAAAAACATGTTAAGAAATCCATGCGGGAGGGAGGATGGATGATGTGGAAGACTGTGGGAATGGCAGCGCAACAATGAAAACATCGGCTGTAGTGAATAAAATAGTGAAAATCGTTGTGTAATGGTGGAGAAGGCAGTCTAATGAAGGTTTGGTGAAAAATGATTCTCGACTGTCAGATTAGACAGTGGGATGATGATCGACGGCGGAGATTTATTGGTGGAGTGGCCTTAGAAGGTCAGATGGAGAAATTATAACTTTAGTGTAAAACATAAAGTTAAGCCTTTGGGTGAAATACACAGGAAAACCATGAAAATCAAATGAACTGGGGCTTTGAATGGTGGGACCGACAGGTGGAGGGCGATTTTGAATATGGACCGTTAGATCTCAGGAGGAGATCAACGGTGGAGATTACTCCGATGAAACTCTGAGGAATAATATGAACAAAAATGCGATGGAATGAGGGTCGTAGATCTATACAGATCAACGGTTAGGATCTTCAGATGGACTTTCGGAGGCAGAAAAGGGGAAGGTGGTTTTTCATAGAAAACAACTGTTTTCGCGCTGCTTGGGAGTGGTTTTGAAAATCTCCCAAAAGAAATGCCATATTGCTTGCCGCTCGACACTTGGCAAAATAAAACCACCCATATCGCGTGATTTCAAAATTTTAAAGTTTGAACAGCAAAGTTATGCGATATGGTTCTCAGCCATTGGATTGCGGGCGGGAAGCTCTGACGGTGGAGGTGAAAGCACGATGAGGGCAAGATGCACAGGCGGGAGTTGGGGGCCAAGTCAAAGGTGGTTTGAATATGGGCCGTCAGATCTATGGAATGAACAACAGAGATCAAAAGAGGAGGCGGAAGCAAAAGGATTAAATGAACGGGCTTGAGAAATGAGGGCCGTCGGATCAAATGGGATGGACGGCTGTGATCCATTCGCAATCGGAGAAGGCAGGGGCCAAAAATCTGATATTTTTAAACTTTCAATTACACACGGTCTGGTGGATCAGTGGAAGATCAACGGTGGAGATTGTTCAGAAGGGGAAATGATGGAGGGCAAAGGAGCGGAGGGAGATCAAATCCTAGCCGTTGGTTCTTGTGGATTCAATGGCCAGGATCCAATCGGGAGTCAGCTAATCAGGGAGACGAAGGGTGGTGCATTTAAGATTTTGTGATTGGCAATTGGTGCAGTGGTGCGATGGCTGTTAGGTCTATATAGATCAACGGATGACATTGCAGCGAAGAGGTAATGCAAAAGGCTGATGGGCGTGATGCGATTGGCGCTTGACCGTCGGATTAATTGAGCGATCAACATTCTGTATGCAATCAGGGGTAATGAACAGATGTGGTGAGGCTTGATATGAGATCAGCACTGGTCGTTAGATCTATATATATCAACGGCTGACATTGCAGCGTGGTCAACAGAACAAAAAATTATCGCATTGGAATTTTTCAAATAAAAAAAGAAATGCGCTCATAACAAAAATCCCGATTGCGATTGGTGCCCAAGGGCTTAGCGCTTGGTCTTGGCACTGATTCTATGCGGAGAAGGGGCTGGGGCTTAGCCGAAAGGGGCTTAGGCCTAACATATGGTAAAAGATGGGTTTTAGGCCTGAAAACAACGTTTTTTAAGGCTAGATAGTGGTTCCAGTAGGGGAATAAAGGGATTTCTTCACCAAATGAAGGGATGCACATGGTTTAAAAAGGGGAATTTGATGGTTTAGAAGACTTAGGAAGGGATTTTGGGGGTTTTTAGGGGAAATTTTGAGAAGGGAAAAAATGGGTTAAAATGGGAAATTTGCAGGGATACAAGGGAGCAAATCGAGGCTTTCTTGAGCAAAATTTCTTCACAGACAGTGGGCTTTTTGATGGAAACATCAGTGAAGATATTTTCAAAGGAAAAGGGCACACAGAGGCTTCAAGAATGAGAGATTTTCAGAGGAAATGTATCTCTTGAAGGCTCAGAAAAAATATTTAACCACCTGTTTGCTTGACAAAAATTTATAGGTGGCTAACAGTGGCTCCACATGGGGATGTCATCTTCTTGAAGACGTCAAGAACTTCAGAAATATTCTTTGGGAAGTAGGCCAGATGCCTGATCTTTGAACCATATTTTCTTCTTTGATTCAGTTGCTACAAACATGATGGATATTAAGTCAGTAGAAAATATCCCCCAAACAATCTACCTACCCATCCTACAGTCCTAACATCTTTTGCTTCAAGGTGCATTTGAATTTGCAGACCTTCTTCATCATTTTTTATTGAAAGCAGAAAAAAAAATAATCTAATTCTACCCTTATTCCTCCATGAGACTAGATTAAACAGTTGGTCCCACAGCTTCTCTACCTAAACTAATATCTGCTAGGATTAAACTGTCTAGCAGATTTCTTTCTCTACATTCTACAACAGATATTTAAAAAATAGTCAAACCAGGATTAGACTGTCTGGTTTGCTATGTGTCCATGGCATAAAGGAAGTTGCACATAAAATGAACTTTGCAGAAAACTAGAACCAAAATTGTGAAGGCTTTGAAATTGTGAAACCTTGAAGCATCCTTCTTTTTCTTTGTGACTCAAGTTTTGAGCTTGTTAGAGTCACTTTCTTCTTCATTTCAGCTCTAGTTTTGTGCTTGTTAGAGCTGATTCTTCTTTATTTCTTTGCTGGTTCAGATTTTGGGCATATTAGGACCAGCCCTTTCCTTTCTTCGGCTCAGGTTTTAAGCTTGTTTGAGCCATTCTTTTTGGAACTTCAGAGGTTCATGTTTTGAGCATGTTTGAACCTTTCTTTCTCTCTTTTTTGAAACATTTTTCTCTTTTTCTTTGAAAACAAAACACTGTAATGGTATTTACAATGGGAATGAAAACTTTAAACTGGAAATCAACAGTAGTAATGTTTGAGCATCCTGCCATTGACAAGACCCCCAAACAAATTTGTACCATCTAACTCTTGCAGAAAAAAGGCATTTGGACCAATGGTGGATTGGATGATGTAAGGGCCTTGCCACAAACTGTCAAATTTGCCATGCTTCCCTTTGTCTTCTCTCCTAGAGTCCCACTTAAGTACCTTATCTCGAATTTTGAATTCACAAGCCTTTGTTCTTTTGTCAAACAACTTTTTTATGTTTTCTTTCACTTTCAGAGCTCTGTTGTAGACTTCTTCTCTTGTCTGTTGGAGATGTATAGTCTGATGTATCCTTCTTACCATGCTGTCTTCTTCTGACTGAATTTATTGGACTAGTTTAATCACTGGTACCCCTAGGCTGGGAGGAAACACTGCCTCTGTTCCATAAACAAGCTGATATGGAGACATACCAATGGATTTGTTCATAGTCAATCTGTCAGCCCACAAAGCATGCACTAACTTGTTATGCCATGATTGCTTATTCTCTTCAAGCAACTTTTTGATGATGGTCACCAAACTTTTATTTGATGATTTCGCTAACCCATTACCTTGTGGGTAATAAGCAGTTGAATGACCAAGTGAAATCTGATACTTGTGAAAAATCAATCATCTTCTTGGAACCAAAAGCAGCAGCATTATCAGTGATGATTTTCCTAGGGTAGCCAAATCTAGAGAGGATGTGGTCTTCAAGGAATTTAAAAATAACAGAATCTGTGGCATTCCTAGAAGGGATGGCCTCTATCCATTTTGTGAAATAGTCTGTGGCTGTGAGAATCCACTTGTGTTGGGCTCAGGAAGTAGGATGGATCTCCCCTATGAAATCTAGGTCCCACTATTGGAAGGAAGCCTCAACAGTGATAGGTTGTAATGGTAAAGGGAGGAGCTTTCTTTTGCCCTCAAAGATCTGGCACTTATGGTAGGAAATTATCATTTTGTGGATGTCATTTGAAAAGTGTAGGCCAGTAATAGCCAGCTCTGAGTATTTTTTTAACAGTGGCTTTCCAGTTTAAATGACCTCCACACTCTCCTGCATGGAACTCATGTTTAATCCTCTCTGCTTTAGCTTCAGGTAGACATTTAAGCAGCAAACCATTTGCATTCTTAGAGTATAAACATTCATTTAAAATGCAATAGTTTCTAGCTTTTAACTTTAGGAACCTTGCCTTAGTCTTTGATAAATCAGGAGGAGCATTCAAGTTTGTAAGCACATACAGGATGTCAGAATACCAAGGGGAGTTTTGAATTTTTTCTTCAATAGTAGGATTGGGCAATCCTTCATGTTCATCCAGGGCATCTACCATGTTTATGTCAAGGGCTTGCAAGTTAGATTCGGCCATTAGTTGAGCTAAGCCCTGACCTTTGATCAGTTTTGTGGGTTTGATCTCCATATCATACTCTAGTATTATAGCAATCCATTTTCCCCTCTTTCCATCTGGGTCCTGGGACAAAATGTCTTTAACCACTATGTTTGGCACGTAGGCAATGATGTGAGAATGCATAATATACACCCTGAAGTCTTTCAAGGCCTTTACCAAGGTGTAGGCCTAATTTTCCATTATGTTATATTTCATGGGTGCATCTCTCAACGCCTTGCTAAAAAGAGCAATAGGCTGTTCATGGCCTTCTGCATTTTTTCTACAGCAGGACTGGAGCCACTGTATGCTCGGAGGCAAAGGAGAATATCAGGAAATCTTTTGAAAAGTCTGGGCTAATTACGACTGGTGCTTGGGTGAGTGCAAGTTTAACTAATTCAAAAGATTTTTTGGCCTCTAAAGTCCATTTGACTCTTACATCTTTTTTCAGCATGTTTGTCATATCTCTGAGGAGTTCCGCTAAGTTGGGAATAAACCTCCTTAAGAATTTGATTTTCAAAATAAAGGACTACAATTATTTTATGTTTCTTGGGTGACTAATCTACAGTATTCCCTCAACTTGTTTCGAGTCTATTTTAATTCCCTTTTCCGATATAATATGGCTAAGAAGCTTACCTTCTTGAAGGCCAAATACAGTCTTCTTCGGATTTAAAGATAGACCGAACCTTCTACATTTCTCAAACACTCTTCTCAAATGTTTAAGGTGCTCTTCATCAGTCTTGGAATAGACTGTCATATCATCAAGATAAATGACAATGAAGTGACCTATTTCCTCTGAAAAGGTTATGTCCATAGCTCTTTGGAAGGTTGCACTAGCGTTCATTAGTCCAAAAGGCATTTTCACGTACATGAACGTGCCCCATGGAGTGGTGAAAGTTGTCTTAAGTTGGTCTTCTGGGAGTACTAAAACTTGGTTATAACCTGAAAAACCATGTAACAGGGAGATCCTTTTAGAGCCAACTACCCTCTGTTGGATGTGTTCCATCTTGGGTAAGGGGTAATTGTCCTTAAGTGAGGCTCTGTTAAGGTTTCTAAAATCGATGCAAAGTCTGATCTCACCTGTCTTTTTCCTCGTAGCTACAAGGTTGGAAACCCAATCGGAAAACCTCACAGGCACTATGATTCCTGCCTCATACATTTTCTTGATTTCCTTTTCGACTAGAGGCAGCCGCACTGGGTTAATTCTATGCAGTTTCTGTCTAAAGGGTTTTTGGTTTTCTTTGAGTGGGATCTTGTGCTGGATGATTTATGTATCATAGGCCTTTAAGTCCTCATAACCCCAGGCAAACACGTCAACAAACTCCTTAAATAAATAAATGTATTTCTTCTTCATGTCCGCTGGCAAGGACTTAGCTAGCTTAATCATCTTAGGCTTATCCTCGGTGCCTATGTTGCATTCCTCAATGTCAGAGTCTGAGTGTTCTATAGTGGGTTTCTTTGCTACATTGTTAAAATCAAAAAGGTCCTCTAAGGGTGCCAGTCCTCTCAGTATGTTTTTGTCTTTTGACTGTAGCACCTCTATTTCTTCTTTTTCTGCATTCTTGTACTCTTCAGTTTGAGTCCCAAGTTCTTCAGTTAACATGTTTATTTCTACGTTATGTGGTGATTTTTCTTCATCAAGGGGCCCTTCCCTCAAGCAGCTTTCATCGGATTTAGAGTCTGAATCAGAGAATTCAAACTCATTCCTACCGATCAGGAAATCCTGTATCTGCTTGTTGCCCTCAAATACCTGCCAATATTTCTCATTATCTGGCACTGTAGGCCTATATTTTTTTTGAATGGTGATATGTTTGTCACTAGGTGACTTCTAATATGAGCTAGCAATGCAGGCTAATCCATTTGCCATAATGTTCTGACTCCTAGGAACAAACACAAGTTCGTATTCTACAAAGGTTTTCAGCAAATCCATGGCATCATTCCTGTATGCCCTCAATCTAGGATGCTTTGTAGTGTACTCTCCATTCACTTGTTTGATGACTAACTCAGAATCTCCATGGACATCTATCCTTTGGGCTCCTATTTTTTTCAATAGGTTCAGTCCTAGGATGAGAGCCTCATACTCTGCGATATTGTTAGTGCACTTAAAATCCAGTTTGACAGCATGACTCTTAGCATAGTTACTTTCAGTATTGTGTAACCACACTCCAGCCCCTGGATTCTTCCTAGTGCAAGACCCGTCGAAGTTCATTCTCCATAAGGGATTTTTTACAGATTGGATATCGGTTTCATCCCTAATGCTGTGTTCACCATTATGTTGTATTATGGGGTCTGCACCAGGGTGTGCAATGTTTTGTTCTTTAGGATCTTCATGGAGTTCAGAGTGATGAGTAATCTGTAGTTTTCAGTCTTGGTTTTGTTCACTCTGAGTTTCTAATTCAGTGCACTGTTCAAAGGTTTCTTCGTTTTCTTCTATGTCTAGAGTGGCCATTATGTTAAAATCTGTGGGCTATACTCTATTGTTTGCATCTCTGTCTTCTAGCTCTGGCTCATCTGTAAATTTGTCATTGCAAAGGATAAAAGAGTCTAGATCGGTATGGACAGAGTACAGAGGTGAATTTTTAGGTTTTTTAGGGCTGCTAACCATAAACTTCATTTGTGCCTCTCTATACAGTCTCCTAAGCTGGCTAAAGACAAGGATTGTGGCATATGACCTATTCATCTACATTGTACCTTGCAGCTTGGCTCCCCATGGCCTCGACAACAACATGCCATACTTAGGTGGCACATCTGCCACTACAACATCCATAACCATGCATTTGGCTGGGATTTGAGTCAGATTCACACAAAGATATTTGATTAGGCCAAGGCACTTCACCCTGCTAGAGTCAAATGAATATAAATCCTTATAGGGTTGGGTTATCTCTAGGCCTAACTTCTCCATAATTACCTTAGGCATAAGGTTATGTGAAGCCCAAAAGTCATGCATTGCATTGTGAAGGATTTTGTCATGGATATTGAGGTTGATATAAAAATGAGGTACTACCCCTTCCTGAAACTTTCCTTCTATATTTGGACCAAAAAGAAGTGCTGGTTGATCATCACTTAAATTGATAGTGTCACTGTTTTCTCCTAGATTTAAATCTTTCAAAATTTGACCTTTGTATGCATCTTGGGTGGCCAACTTAGTGAGAGGCACTGAAATTTTGATCTTGGCTATCTCACTTTCCAAATTGAAAGGAGATGAACTCTTTGAAAGGCTCAATTATATTTTATTGGCCACCATTTTATTGACAGAATCAGATTACTGATTCTCACTATGTACAATGATTGAAGCTATTTTTTCGGGAGCATTAGTTGCAATACTAGTGCTGCTAGTTTCTTGAATTTTTTTATCAGTATTTTGGTTGTCCTTCTCTTTATTTTTCCCAAAACTCTCAGCTGTTGATTTGTTACTTTCAGTAGTCACTTTAGGAGTTTTCTCAGGTCTCTTCTTAATGATAATCTCAGAGGCTTTTGGTTTGGAATTTTCTAAGCTCTTCTTGCTTCTAAGTGCATACTATTCTCTAACCTGCATGATGGAATTTTCAAATCCCAACCTATAACCCTCAGATTCTAACCTTTCCTCATCCCAATGTGAGTATGAGGTATGATTATCTTCTGTGGAACAGGTGTGGATTGAGTTGTCTACTTCCACCATGTTTATTATGGTTCCCTTAGACTCTTCTATTATCCCCTCATCCTCATTAAGGAAATTCTCTTGAAATGGGGGTATGACTTGTTGATCAGAGTCTCTCTATCTGTTTGGGGGGTTGTTTCTCCTAAATTTCTGGTTCTGGTTTTGATTTTGGCTTTTGTTCTTATTACTGACTTTGAAAACCATTTTCTCCATCATTTTCTCTAGCCTTTCCATGTTTTTGGCTAGACTGTCATACTTGGGATCAGATGTGGAAGCTGATGTGTCATCCCTATAGGTTACCTTCTTCTCAGCCCTCATTCAAGCTCTTTTTTCAATCAGGTTTTCTTCTACACTCACTGCTCCTTTTTGCATGTCTTCCAATGTGTTATAATCTCTCTCCCTAAGCTAATAGGCCATGTCAGCATCAAAACCTTCAGGGTATTTCACTAAGGCCATTCGTTGGGGAGGTTTCATATGTGGTGGAAGAGCATTGTAGACACTGTTAAATCTGGTAGAATAGTCATGGACACTTTCTCCTACATTTCTTTTGAGATTATTGTATTCTGCTAAGATTTGAAGAAGGTTACTTTTGACTTCCCATTTGTTTATGAAAGTTTGGTGTAAAGAGGGAAGGTCATTGATGCTATTAGGAGGTAAGCCTTTAAACCAATTCTTCACTTCTCCTCCTAGGCTCTAAGCAAAGATCCTCATCTTAATGGTTTCATCTTCGATTTCCATATAGTCAAAGGCATCTTCCATCCTATCTACATGATGTTGAGCTGTGGTAGACTCTTTGGCAGTGAAATGAGGGATTTTTGATTGATAATCGTTGGGTAGTGGAGCCAAAGGCTGTGGTAACACTAGAGGTGCATACTAGGCTGTCATGATGATGTTTTGTGGAGGTAAAAGATTGGCTTGAGCAGCAGGTATATGGATGATAGAAATGCTAGGACCAGAAACACATTGTTGAGTTGATTTAGGATGATAGAGGCCCAAGTTTTGAATGAAATGAATATCAGGAGGTGTAGATGGAGGGGTCTCTCTATCCCTAATGTGTTGACCATTGTGAGATGGTGAACTTGGAAGCTCAAGGTTTGTCTAATCTAAAGCACTGAATGACTTAGTTCTTGGTAAACTGCTTGGTAAGTCTAAGTCAAAATGAGTGTCTAATAGAGCTGAAAATTTTTCTAATGCAGAGTTAGCTCTATGAATGGGTCTGGAAATAGTTGGCTTTCTAGGGGTGGGAGATTTCCTAAGAATGCTCTGAGGGTTGTCAACTATTTCAGGTGGGTTTGGGTTAGGATAAGCTCTGGTATGAATGGTTCTTGAATCCAGTATGTTTCTCTCCAAACAAATAAGCTTAATCCTATGTGTTTCTTCTAATATGGTTGATGTTGTAATGCAAGCTGGTCTCCCAGTGGAGTCTTGTGAAACCAAGATAATCAGCAGGCCTACTGATCACCAGTGGAGTCTTTAGTCATTAAGGAACTGTGGAGTCGCCAGGTGGAAGGTTTAGAATGTTCTGAAGGAGATTTACTGTCCACCACAGTGATTAACTACCAAACCAAGGCTACTATGGTCTTCTTTGAGTTCTAAGAGATGTTTCAAGGAGTGTTTTTACTCAAAGATCCTCAGTGGAGTCGCCATTATGTTGGGGTTCCTATGTTTTGGCAGGTTTGGCAATACCAAAACATAAGACAACATCAAACCACTTTGGGACCTCAAGATCTAACCCTCCTAGGTCCAGAGAGGGATCTCTCTATAAAGGAAAATAAATATATATCTTTGAAGTTCAAGTTTTAGATATTAGGCTAGTTATAAGGCACAAGGGTTATTGTTTTGTTTGTTTTTTTGGTTGTTGGGAAACATGAAAGAAGGGTTCAATGTAAGGTAAAGAAGTGAGCAAAGAAGGATTTTAGGCAATGGGGAGATAATTCAAAGAACACTCGAGACCATTGGGCAATGGAGTCATAAAAGGGTTTACTTGCAATTCAATATCCAAGGCTTTCAAATGGGCTAGTCATCTAAAACAAAGGATCTTTAAAAGATGATAGTGTGGGATGAAATGATAAGGAATGAAGGTGAATGACAAGGAATCCTTCCAAGGTGACCACCTTAAGAGCTAATCCAGGGATAGGGCATGCCGTAAACATCTGTGATCAAACTCCTAATGAGGCTAAATCTTTAGACAAGGGAAAACATTAAATATTTAACACAAAAGTGGAGCCTAAGATTAGAGAAAGGCTTTGAAATTTCAATGCTTTGACATTCAACTTAAGGGATATTATAAAAGCTTTAACAACTAGAAAAGGACCCTAGTGAGACAGAATCAACTCTAATCTCCCATTATCCCAATTCTTTCAATTAAAACCAGATAGGAACATCTAAGAACATATTCTAAATTCATGCATCAGTAAGCAGGGAAAACCAACTACTATACTGGCTAAATTATCTTGAAATTGTTCTCAGATAGCACAATTAGTAGAAAACATCAAAGATAAGAAGAGCAGGAAACATTAGGGTACCATGCGAGGGTATATCCTAAGCCAGATTACTGATTTCTTATCAGAGAAACGAAATATGATAAATTACAGAAGGAAAACATAGACAAAGATAGAACGCATCACCGCTGCTTTAAATCAGGATCCAATGAAACATGCTTGTCATATTAAAGAGCAACACCAGTCATATACAACACTGTCCAACAGCTTCATATTCAGTCTGAAATCATATCCTCAGACAATTTTACAACTGATACACATAGAACTCTATATCAAGAGAAACAACTTACAATTCACAGTTATCCGATCAACAACCTTTACAATGTATTTTTCTTGAGTTTTATGGCTAAAAGACAGGCAGAGGAGATAGATGGAACTTTAAATGAAACATTAAAACAGAAGTAAAATAATGCTTGAGGCCAATTCTGATTTAATATCCATGCATTGATTTTTAGTACTCTTTGGATGAAAGATTGGTCTTCGACAGGCTGATCATAACTCCAGGTATGTCTCTTTGATGTACTTTTAGGCTGTCTGTACTCTGTAGCACTCTGGGATAAGAAAAATGCAGATAAATGACTTCAGGTATGCCATACTGTATAACAAATGCTCTGGCAATATTGGGACTTTCTGTCAGGGTGGAGATCTTCTCAGGAATGTTGATGGAGAATAAAATATTATGGGAACTCGTCCTTTCATGGGAAAGAACCTTCTGCTGATCTGAAACACTGAAAAGGATTGTTTCTGTGCCTTTAAGCCTCATTAGGCCTTTTGTGTCAATCATAAGGTCTTCAATCTTATGATTAATCTTTTGTCCCTTTAAACACTGAATTAAAGCTCAAAATCTTCAATAATGGGCATTAAACCACTTTAATCCTTCACTGATACTCTTTGCCGCTTCTTTGACTGTCTCTGTCTGTGGATGCGCAGGTTCAATGGTGTTGGAGGTTTTTTCAATAGAGTTAATAACTATGATTGGAATGAAACATGTGTTTAAAACCCCCTCAGGAGTCTTTCCCTGGGATCTCTGGCTCTGAAAAAGCTTCCTCTGTGCTCTATGTCACTATGACTGTGACTGTGAGCAATAACAGTTTTCACCGTCTGTAAACTTGCAAAACACAAAAACATGTTAAGAAATCCATGCAGGAGGGAGGATGGATGCTTTGGAAGACTATGGGAATGGAAGCGCAGCAGTGAAAACAATGGCTGTAGCAAATAAAACGATGAAAATCGATGTGTAATGGTGGAGAAGGTGGTCTAATGA
This sequence comes from Pinus albicaulis, assembly GCA_034641835.2. Classification (NCBI taxonomy): domain Eukaryota; kingdom Viridiplantae; phylum Streptophyta; class Pinopsida; order Pinales; family Pinaceae; genus Pinus; species Pinus albicaulis. The sequence goes on from CM076570.1 coordinate 1,268,651,335, forward strand.
AGGTCTGGTGAAAAATGATTCTCGACCGTCAGATTAGATAGTGGGATGATGATCGATGGTGGAGATTTACTGGTGGAGTGGCCTTAGAAGGTTGGATGGAGAAATTGTAACTTTAGTGTAAAACATAAAGTTAAGCCTTTGGGTGAAATACACAGGAAAACCATGAAAATCAAATGAACTGGGGCTTTGAATGGTGGGACCGGCAGGCGGAGGGCGATTTTGAATATGGACCGTTAGATCTCAAGAGGAGATCAACAGTGGAGATTACTCCAATGAAACTCTGAGGAATAATATGAATGAAAACACGATGGAATGAGGGCTGTAGATCTATACAGATCAATGGTCGGGATCTTCAGATGGAATTTCGGAGGCAGAAAAGGGGGAGGTGGTTTTTCAAAGAAAACAATTGTTTTCACGCTACTTGGGAGTGGTTTTGAAAATCTCCCAAAAGAAACGCGATATCGCTTGCCGCCCAACACGTGGCGAAATAAAACCGCCCATATCGTGTGATTTCAAAATGTTAAAGTTCGGACACCAAAGTTACGCGATATGGTTCTCAGCCATTGGATTGCGGGCGGGAAGATCTGACGGTGGAGGAGCAAGCGCGATGAGGGCAAGATGCACGGGTGGAAGTGGGGGTCCAAGTCAAAGGCAATTTGAATATGGGTCGTCATATCTATGGAATGAACAGCTGAGATCAAAAGAGGAGGCAGAAGAAAAAGGATTAAATGAATGGGCGGGAGAAAGGAGGGTCGTCAAATCAAATGGGATGGACGACTGTGATCCAATTGCAATCGAAGAAGGCAGAGGCCAAATATCTGATAGTTTTAAACTTGTGATTACACGTGGTCCGTTGGATCAGCGGAAGATCAATGGTGGAGATTGTTCGGAAGGGGAAACGATGGAGGGAAAAGGAGCGGAGGGAGATCAAATCCTGGCCGTTGGTTCTTGTGGATTCAATGGCTAGGATCTAATCGGGAGTCGGCCAATCGCAGAGACGAAGGGTGACGCATTTAAGATTTTTCAATTAGCAATTGGTGTGGTGGTTTGATGGCTGTTAGATCTGTATAGATCAACGACTGACATTGGAGCGAAGAGGTAACACAAAAGGCTGATGGGCGCGATGCGATTAGCGCTTGACCGTCGGATTAATTGAGGGATTAGCAGTCTGTATGCAATTAGGGGTAATGAAAAGACGTGGTGAGGCATGATATGAGTTCAGCGCTGGACATTAGATTTGTATAGATCAACGGCTGACATTGCATTGCGGTCAACAGAAAAAAAAATTCTCGCATCAGAAGTTTTCAAATAACAAAAGGAATGCGCTCATAATAAAAATCCCGATTGCAATTGGCGCCCAAGGGCTTAGCACCTGGTCTTGGCACCGGTTGTATGCAGAGAAGGGGCTAGGGCTTAGCCGAAAGGGGCTTAGGCCTAACATATGGTAAAATATGGGTTTTAGTCCTAAAAACAACGTTTTTTAAGGCTAGATAGTGGTTCCGGTGGGGGAATAAAGGGATTTCTTCACCAAATGAAGGGATTCACATGGTTTGAAAAGGGGAATTTGATGGTTTAGAAGACTTAGGAAGGGATTTTGGGGGCTTTTAGGGGAAATTTTGAGAAGGGAAAAAAGGGGTTAAAATGGGAAATTTGCAGGGATACAAGGGAGCAAATCAAGGCTTTCTTGAGCATAATTTCTTCATAGACAGTGGGCTTTTTGATGGAAACAGCAGTGAAGATATTTTCAAAGGAAAAGGGCACACAGAGGCTTCAATCCTTTCTTCAATCCTTTCTTCACTTTTTTGAAGATAGGTTGAAAAAATTCGGAAAAAATTCAAGAATGAGAGCTTTTCAGAGGAAATGTATCTCTTGAAGGCTCAGAAAAATATTTAGCGACCTGTTTTCTTGACAAAAATTTATAGGTGGCTAACAAACATAATAAAAATATAATTTCATTTTTGTATGCAGGGGCAAAAAGGTGGAAGTTTTTGAGAAAGAGAACCTTTCAAAGGGAGGGTGACTCTCCTAAACTTCAATCTTTTCTTGAGCAAGATTAGCTGCAACTAAGGCAGCAAAATAAAGTTGGGAATACTCCAACATGTGACTTTGACATCAAGCATGTCAAGGAGGAGAGCCATCATATGACAAATGCATCATTTCATACTTCTATAATGTTGTCAATGTTGGGAAGCCTAGACCCTTATTGGGAGTCCCAACTCTTGATGGAATATTCTAAGGACCTATTCAGATGTAAGGTTCTTGATGGCCAAGCAAGGGATAGAAGGTATAAAGTAGTTAATGGAATCATTTATGTTCATGATCAGATCTACTTAACTAAAGATTCCAAGCTCAAGAAAAAACTACTTAACACAACCCATGAGGTCTCGCTTTCGAATCCCACTAGTTTCATTAAAACATGTCATACTATCTTAGATGGATTCATGTGGGAAAATTTGAGAGAAGAGATGCACTCTCATATGAGTAAGTGCATGGATCAATTGCTAGTTGAGGAGGAACATAGCTCTTGGGAAGAGTTATCATTATCAACTCCTTATTCATTGAGTGTGAGAGGGAGCTCATCCATGAGCTACCTTGCTGATTTTAAATAAGTGTATGAAAAACATTGTATTGCTGAATCTCATGATGTATTTGTTATATACTTGTATTTTATTAACACTCATGTGCAGGTCTTGGCTCCAAGAGGGGGTACTTTTGCTGATGGGTTTCATGAGCCACTTTGGGCCATGAACAATGGTGATGTTGGCCATTCTTTGGGAGATCTTGGAGAGATGATGTACTCTTCATTGTTTGGTTCCTTAATTCCAACCATCATACACCTTCTCCAAGCATGCAAGAAGGATAGGGCAGCAAACAAGTGTTGGGGAGAATGCTTGTCATATCATATCCTATGGCAGTTAGGAGGAAAACTACATTGGTTGCACATGAGGGACCATTGTCCTTCTCCCTTATTGTATATGATAGCTAGCATGATCTTACTTATGATCCCACATGCTGAATATGTTCTTATCTTTGTTGGGGACATGGTTGGAGGAGAGGCACACTTGTTGGATGTGTCTTTGGGGGAAGAAAGTCCCTACTTTTTCTACACTACATGTTCCAAGGGGAGCATGAGAAACTATATGGCGACCATTGCATATCACTTGTTTCTTTATGATGTGGACCATATGTTTTGTTGGAGCACTTGTGGCATGCCTCTCATGAGAAATTGGGAGGAGCTTTTCTATGAATTACCAAGCTGGAGGGTGATTCATTTTATTTGGATGATAGCATGGAGGAGGGAGACCTCCCTTGATGATGAAATCCCCCATGATTGTCATCACTTATTTCTTGAGAAGGCCATGGATCAGCAAGAATGTTTCCATAACAAACTTCCATTCTTCCATGATGAGAGCCATTGGGTTTATTCACCAATGGCCAACTTGCACACTTGGGAGGATCCATTGGGAGATGGAATTTTTACAGAAATTTTGAAGCAATGGAGGAGACTATGGGATGAGAAGGCCACAAGAGGAAGAGGGGAAATTTTGTAGCACCCTTGCAGTGGCTTGAGGACAAGCAACATTTGGGAGGGGGAGACTGTAATATTCCTAATTTAGCTTCAGCTAATAGGAATATTAATTTTGCCTTTGGAAATCTAGATGCATGAATAATTGAGCAAGGAGGCTCCTAATTTGCTCAAGTATGAATAAAAATCCTTCCTAATATGAAAGGGGATTATAAATTAACAAATTCAAGCATCCACATGTGTGAACAAGGTATAAAATATGTGGAAAAGGTCAATTTTGACCAAGTCAACATGATTTATCCTCAAAGAAGTGGGCTGTAAATAAAGCAAGCTCAATGTGAATAAAGATCAATCCAACTAGATAAAATGAAGGCACCTTGAATGTGAAAAGGGATAGAGCATGAAGAATCATTCAAGGTTAACCAAGTCAACAAATTTGTCTAGATACATTGCACCATCTTGATGGACAACGCAATTTTTGTGGATGAGCCTTTGCATGGAAGCAACCTCATAGTGGGTGGGACCCTTGGGGAGGAAGCACATCAAGTATATAATGAAGGATATGGCAAGAATATGGGATATTGGAGATTATATTTTCATGTGGTCTGCTTAGAATTTCTGCATACTTAGCTGTTTAGATAAGTTGTTGCACTGCTTAGTGCAAGGGTTTTCCCAGGCGGGAATTCCCTGTTGTTTCTTGGAGATCTTGTCTAAGAAATATAAGCGGAGGTTTTTGATCTAAATTTTACACTACCTGGTGTTGGATCAAGCATTTACCTTCAGAAAAAATGTATTTCCTTCAAGAAAATGCATTATTTCTTAAGGTGTGCAGTGGAAGGGGTGAAAGTCCCATTTTGAGGAGCTAGTTTCCCAAGAGAAGGATCAACCTTTCTTTGGGAGAACTAGAAAAGGATTATACAACCATTTCTTTGCATTTTCAACCATATTATGTAGAGCTTCAGCCATACAGTTTTATTCAGCCATAGATTTGCAACAACTTTCTCTTGTATATCTTTTCTGTCAAGAAACCGTTGGCGAGTCTTCTTGGATCTGTGTAAAAGAGATTAGATATCTGATTTTGTAACTAATTGAGTATTATAATAATATTATCATATATATTTCTCCTTTTTCTGAGGTGACCTCTATTTATATTGGGCAGTCACTTGTGCAGCTGCTCCGACATTTTGCAGTTTTGGGGTTTTGTCCATTTTTAGCTATTGTGAGCATGGGAGCCCTGTTTAACTAGGATAATTGCATTTGTTTCTGAAAAATTTTTGCATGCATGTCCTATATTGTTTATTTTAAGGGAAAAAACCATTATTTTCCACTTTTATAACTCCATCTTCAAAAAATAGCATTTTTGAGGCCAAATTAGCTGCTTTTCCCCACTTGGTGACTTTTACAAAAGAATATTTTGTTGCTATAAATGTTATATGATGGGTATGTGTTTAAAAACACTATGTGAGTTGATTAATTTCTGCTCTCCGACTTTGCAATACCTTAGGGTATTCTCATTGTTGTAGAAAATTCCAATTTTGGAATATTATAGTGGTTGGAATTTCTTGGTGTAATTTCTTTTGGTGTAGTGGTTGGATCTACGAAAAAAATTTGCAAATGAAGCAAAGTCCATTCCTCCTCAGTTCACTTTTGCTGCATGATCCACCAAACTGGAACAACTCCTCCCTGGTCAACTGTCTCCTGAAAAGCTCAATTTTCTGCTCAACCAACCCTTGGGCTAGTTCATAACCAACTGCTCTCTCCTCCAAATGCTTAACAACCTAGTCTGCAACCCCCATCAAATGGCCTCATGGACTCCCATACATGAAGATAGGATGGACTGCATGTGTGCTATGACTGTGTCAGAATGATGTCTCCTAATGCTGAAGAAGCATTGGAACATCTGCACGATCAAGCCTTCACTCTCAAAGTCAAACATGATCTCATGAGTCCGGGTCATGGCCATGACTTCTAAAACCTTAAGCTTAATGACTGGAAAACACATTTTCTAGTAATGGCTGCTACAGGAATTGAACCGAAGACCTGGATCCCTTAGATTAATGTATCTAAGGATGAAATCCAAGAAATGGCTCCAAAGAAATCATTCTAAGTGGGTTAAACAGATCTTCCACACTTAGATGTCCTCAGAAAAGTGCCTGATGAGGGACTACAACCAATGCATGAACATACAATAGATCAACAACGTTATACTATGAAGTTTGCACACATGAAGATATAAATAGATGATAAATGGATAATATAGCAGCAAGAGAGTACAAGGCTTTGAGGAATCAATCACTCAAGCTTGGAAATGGAAGCCTTGACAAGACATGTACATCAAATGGAAGAGAACACTGCTACATAAACATGCCCTAGCTATGACTGCGGAGTTTAAACAATGTTACTGATGAAATAGGTAACCTCATTGTTACCTAATTTTTGAAGTATCAAGAAAAACACCTGATTTTGAAAAAGTGGCGATGCAGAATCAAGAAAAAAAAATGAGCATGTTTTTGGCACTTAAAGTTTTTTTCATTTTTTTTTTTTATTAATTTTTTTTTTTTTTTATGTGATGTTTTTTATGTCGATTTTGAATAGTGGTGGTGTATCATCACCAATGTTTTTTTATAGGATTGATTTTGACACTATAGATTTTCTAATGTCTTCTTCTTCTGTGAGATGTTTATTTTTAAGTGCATTTATGTACTTGTGTTTTAAAAATAAAAAAATATTTTTTTAAAATAAAAACTTGTAATGATATCTTCACTTTTTCACATACATAAAAGATGGAAAAAGGGTCAATATTCTAAAGTTTATATTTTCTACATGTTTATGTATTTTTAAATAATTTTTCAATGCACATCAAAAAATTGTCGCTAAAAAACCAATATTTTGAACCATATGACAAAAAAATACAATTTTTCAATATAAATACAATGCAAAAAATACACTTTTACAGACTTTTTGTTGGAAAAAACATGTTAAATAAAATAATTTTTTGGGAGAATCTTAATAAAAAAACTTAAGAAAATAACATTTTTATTGAATTTTATGTCAAAAAATAATAACAATCACATGTTTTTTGCAAAAAAAAAAGGTTGTTCTCATAAAATATCAAAGTCTAAACATTACAAGTAAAAATGATTAATAGTTCTAAAAAATAAGCTTTGTTTACAAGTATAACTTAAACATCATCAACAATATCAACTAATACATCTTCAACATCATCTAGAATAGCATTGATGGCTTCTTCCGCAAAATTTTCTTCTTCATTTTGATCATTGTCATCTTCTAATGGATCTTTCATGTCAGCAAATCTTCCAAAGTGTCCCTTTCCAATCATTCCATATAATGGTGGTTGAGGTTCCTTTGCTTTTTTTGCCACACGTGATTCATTAAAATCTTCTTTCCTCAAACCAACTTCTTTCTTCGCATCTGGAAGGAATTTAAGAGCATTAATTATTTGTTGAATAAATTTGCATTGAACTGGGTCTTTCTCAATGGCAATGCAATTTCTTCCTTTTAGTAGGCAACATGCTAGTGTTGTACCTAATCATCAAGCACAAAACAAATAAGTAAAAAAACTAGTATGGAGACATAAAAAGTAAGAAAGACAATATTTAAATTTAAATTTGTATAATAAAACTTACTTGAACCTGAGAATAACTCCAAAACCCATTCTCCTTCATTTGAACATAGATTTATAAGATAGTTAATCAATGCTTGTGGTTTTTGATAAATGTTAACTATATCTCCTTTTGCATCTTTATCCCCATATGTTAGTTTTCTTACAACTGCATCATAAACCAATACTTGACTATGACTCTTCCCATCTACTCGATTCATAATAATATGCTTATAGCTATTGTATTTTTTCCAACATTCAACATGGATGAACTCACAATCATTTATAATAGGCTGATCTTCGGAAGAAACAATATTTTACTTTTTCCTGTAGCATAACATAGTAAAAGTTCAATTAAATTTTACATGAATAAAATTTTTTAGGAGGAATCAAACATACAATTTCAAAATCTTACCATGTAAGTTGCATCCTTGAGTTTGCTTTACCCTTGAAGCTTGTTAATAACATTGGAAACTGTCTGTCTAAATGAAATGTCACAAATCGCCAAAGTGGTGATGTTGTCACTTCTTGAAAACCCGTAACCACTTTACTAAAAGCTTGATAAGTATATGGTTCTCTATCATATTCAATGTCTGGGAAATTGAAACCATGAGAAATATCTGCAATAACTAAGCCATATTCCCTTTTAGGTATTAGTGATGCAATGTCTTCACAGTCACCTTTTATTATTTGATATTGGACACTGTCGAGCCCATTCCAAATGTAATGATTAAGAGTAGGATCAAGTTCAACATTCATAAGACGCTTCCTTCTCATGTTCTCCATCTTAATTTTTTCAATAAAGCTTTTGAAAGTATCTGGTACTCCATTTCCATCCTTCTTCGACATCTTTAATGACACACACACACACACACACACACACACACACACACAGATATATATATATATATATATATAAGTAATAAAATAAAAATAGTTTAAATATGAATAAAATGAATTTATAAATCAACATACCTTATTGAATGCAATATAAAACTCTTTTAGTGTTGATGTAGAACTTGCTTCTGGGTTGTTGCGTACAACATCATCCCAACTGTCTTCATTCAACATTTTAACCATGTGTTCTTGTATTTTCATAAAAAATTTCTGACTGAATAAATCAAGTCAAAAGCGTTAATATACTGACATGTATAACAAATTCTACGAACATCATTATGTTTTATTTAAAAGAAAATTATAATGAAAGAAAAATAAGAAATAATTCAAGAAACTTACTTTTGAAATTCTGCACACATTTCTTCCATTGATAATTCACCCGACTTCACACGGGCTAATACTGATTTGACTAATTTATCATCCTTCACACCTTGCATTATTCTCCAAGGTGTAATAGTCATATCCTCTGGAAGCTGCTTCATTTCAGGACCCCCCTTACTATTGGTACATATTATGGGTTTACTCTTTTTAACTTTCTGATTTTTTATGGAAATATTCTCCCATCGATCAAAAATGTCATCAATCAAATCCCATACCTCCCCAGTTCTAAATGCCAACTGAAAAATGTTATCTGTGCCTCTGAAGAAATTTGTATTCAATTTTCCATCTTTTGCTTTTTCTTCATCAATTTGATAACCTTTTTCCATTAAACATTCCTTTCGAAATGCTACACTAACTTGTGTCTTATCCCCACCACATTTTTCTATGAATTCATTATGAATAAATCTAACCCTTTGGATGAAAGTCATTTTCATTCTGTACTCATTATCTGCATTATGATCCCATGCCAATAACTTTGATTCCATTTCTGTTAAGCCAGCGTAAATGATGCATTTCACTGTTTGAAAAAGATAGTTATTGGGATATTCTGCAATCAATTGTCTCTTAGCCTCTATCGAATGGTTCCCTCCAATTACATTTTGTCTTGTCAAATGCTTGTTTGTTGGGAACCTAACATGGATCGACAAGAACCACATAATCCACCACATGCGCATATGGATTGAACCTGAACAATGTTTTCAGATTATGTACATGTAGGTGATGGGCCTTTCTAAATTGATATTGAGATTTTCCTTCATCTGGGCCATAAAATTGGTTAACATTAAGCTCAAATTTTTGGCCACCAAGAATTAATTTATTCTTCCTCAACTCTTGTCGAATAGCATTTTGTTTTGTTTTAATGATGCCATCCTCTAATTCAGCACCTGGTGTTATGATTTCTCTGCTTCCGTGAGAGCTTTCAATTTGTTCTTCACTGCTGCTCACGACCTTTACAGGTTCACCAATATTTGATTTCCTAGTCTTATTGGATAACATATCAGTTTTTTTATAAACAAGCTCTCCTTCATGAGGTAAAAGAGAAACATCTTTGGCAATTTTTCTTTTTGGTGTTTGATCTGTTTTATCCTTTTGCACAACAGTTCTAATCTCCTCCTCACTAATTCTATCATAATTTTCTGTTTCATGTTCGACACCTTCAAAAGAAACATGTTTAAGTTTACTAGATTGACCCACCTTAGTGACTCTTGGTTGATCCCCTCTTTGTACTGTTGCAGTGTCACGAGCTATTTCTCTTTGCTTCAATCTCCTTTCATCTGCTTTGTCTTTGTGGAAAGTTTTGATCACATCTATAACATTTGGCACCAACATATAAATACCTTCAAACATGTTTGAAAGACTTGGAACAAAATCCTATGAAACAAAATAAAACATGTCAATGATCAATAATTTATAAAAAATTGAATCATCATTACAATAATGCATAGAGGAAATAAAAATAAGCATACTTACAATTTTATTTGCAATGTTGCTTGATATTTCTTCAGAAAATTTTTAAGACATTTCATCTATGTCATACTTGATGATTGATAGATGATATCTAACCTTCTCACATTTCTGAGCCTTCCTTGCAAGAACATAAATAGTGTTTGTATTCGGGACCATACATATGTCTTGTACTCTGCCCATCACATCATATGGCTCATTTAAGTCAATCATACCACAAATCAGATATATGTGTATATCAGCCTCCATTTCACTGTCTTCAAGACACCATGAAAAATCGGTTTTATCTATTTCCTCGGCGTTCTTCCAATCAAAAATAAGCTTTAATGAACCTGGTGCCCCACTTGCTTGACTTTTATTAGTGTGTGCAACAATGTCCTTATTGCGTCCAATAGTGTCCATAGTGCGTCCAGCTGCAACTTTAGAATTGGGAGTTGTATCCATAGTGCGTCACACTGCAGCTGTAGATTTGGGAGCTGCTGCCCTAAGTACAGAAACATTCACAGAAATCTTTTTTGATGCCATTTTCCTGATAATATATATATATATGTGTGTGTGTGTGTGTGTGTGTTAGTTAATGGAAAAATAATGCGGATAAAATAAATTTAATAAACAAAATTTATTTCTAAAACTAAATAGCTTGAAATTAAAGCAGTAAAATTAACTATAAAAATTTTCATTTAAAAACAAAATATTATAATTCATATGTATATATATCTATATAATATGTTTCGAATACATTTTATAAAAAATTTAAAAATGTGTTTAAATTGTATAAAACAATTTTTAAAAAATAAACTATTATTTTCAAACTTCAGTTTTTGTTTAATATTTAAAAAAAACAAAAAAAATACTAACTATTTATAACAAATGTTAAAATTAAATTTTATTTTTTTTAAGACAATGATTTTATTAAAAAAACTTATAATCTTTAAATATATTTTAAAATTTTAACATTACATAGTAATTGAATAAAAATAAAGAAAATAAAATAAAAGAATATTTTATTTTATTTTATATAGCAATTAAATAAAAAATTATAAAAAATTAATATAAAAGTTTATAAATTTATATAATCTTTTAATGTATTTGAAAATTACAAATTTCTATTTCACATTACATAGAAATTAAATTAAAAAAAAACAAAATAAAATAAAACCAAGTATTTATACTTAAATTTAAAAAATAAAAAATAAAAAGAAATTTAAATATTTAAATGTTAAAAACAAATGTTATAATATTATATTTTTTTTATTTTTTTAATTGTATTGTTATATAGTTTTTTTTTTAATTTATTGTATTGTTATATTAAAACCAATGTTTATTTATTTATTATATTGTATTGCTTTTTTCTTTAATTATATAATGTTTAAAAACAAAACATAATTGTTATTTAATAATTTTTTATTTTTTTATTTGTTATATTTTTAACAATTATTATATAACAATGTTTTTATTATATTATATATCTATCTTTTTATTATTTTTATAGATAACAATGTTTTTATTAATTTTTAATTGTTTTATTAAAACAAATTTTAAAAAAAACAAAATTTAAAAAACAAAATTTAAAAATTGTTTTATTAAAATAAAAAATTAAAAATTAAAAACAATATTTATAATATATATATTATTAAAAAAAAAAATTTTAAAAAAACCATGTTGCTTGCCGTAGAGCGCGCCTGCGGGACGCCGGAGGCCGGTCGGGCGGCGCCACGGGGGCTGCTCAGCCGGCCTCAGGGCCCCCCGCTAGGTGGGAGGTCGATTCCCAGAATCGGCCTCCTGCCCAGCGGGGGCCCTGAGGCCGGATGGGCAGCCCCCGTGGCGCAACCTGGCCGGCCTTCGATGCCCCGTGGGCGCGGTCTACGGCAGGCCCCATGCATTTTTTTTTTATTTTTTTTTTTAATTTTTATTTTTTTAATTTTTTTTTAATTTTTTTTTTTTAATTTTGTTTTTTTTTTTTTTTTAATATATAATATAATTAATAAATAATTATTAAAACATTATTTAATAAAAAAAAATTTGTTAAAAATATCAAAATATAACAAATATATTAAAAAAAAAAAATTTAAATAACAATTATGTTTTGTTTTTAAACATCATATAATTAAAAGAAAAAACAATACAATATAATAAATTAAAAAAAAAACATGTGTTTTAATATAACAATACAATAAATTTAAAAAAAAAAAAACTATATAACAATACAATTTAAAAAATTAAAAAATATATGATATATAACAAAACAATAAAGAAAAAAAGAGATTGAAGATTTAAAATTAAAAAAATAAAATTAAGATTTAAAATTAAAAATAAAAATAAAATAGAATATAAAATCAAAAAATTCTCAAATAAAAACAAAAAAAAACATTTTAAATAATGAAACTACTGATATATTTATGATAAAAAAAAACAAATAAAAAATGTTATAATATTACTATTTTTTTTATGTGCATGGTCGTTTTATGGATTTTTCTGTCTAGATGAATCTATAAGTCTTAAAAAAGAAAAAGAAAAATTCTAAATTTTTGTCCTTAAAACCCTAAAAAAATTAGTTCTTTTTGCATTTTCTTCACTAAAAAAATATTAAAAAAATTATGGTTTTTGAACCTAAAAACCTTAAAAAAATAGTTTTTGGACACAAAAAACTATAGAAAAACAGATTTTCCCCAAAATCGTCTTTAAATTGACAGAATAGAAGGAAAACTAACCTTTGAAATGCAAAAAGCTGCTGTCACCAATGCCAACACAACGCCTCCACAAAATTACGAATAACAACACAATGCCTCCAATGCCAATGCAATGCCTTCACGAAGTTACCAATGCCAATGCAACACCTCCACAAAATTACCAATAGCGACACAACGCTTCCAATGCCAATGCAATGCCTCCACAAAGTTACCAATGCCAACGCAACACCTCCAGAAATTTGCTCTAACAAATACCAGAAAACTTGATGTGATGTGATGAATAAAAACAATCATTTTTATTATATAGCGAATATTGTCTGATTGGTTTACTATTTAACGAATGTGGGATTAAAATTTCAAATTTAAAATATTTACATTTAGTTTATTATAGTTCATACTATAGTTAAAATACTTTATATTTGCATGTAGTTATCATAGTTAATACTTTATTTAATATTTACATGTACTGAATGTTGAATAATTCAAATATAATCTCAGATTAAAAATTAAAATATGAAATACTTACATGTAGTTAATTATAATTAATATTATAGATAAAATAGTTAATATTTGCATTTAGTTATCATAGTTAATATTTACATGTATTCAATGTTTAAAATCATGGGATTAAATTTTAAAATCTAAAATATTTACATGTAGTTAATTATAGTTAATATTATAGTTTAAATAGTTAATATTTACATGTTGTTATTTTTGTAAATATTTACATGTAGTCAATCTTAAACCATTCAAATAAGAAAATTATTTTAGTTTCGAAGGCATGCATGAAAATAATATTTTGTGGATATTTTGAGTAGAAAGTATGGTGAAATATTTGAAGACCAACAATTTATTAATACATTTTGAAATATATTTTAAATGAATATAACATAAGTTTAAAATTTAAAATTTAAAATATTTACGTGTAGTCATTATAGTTAATATTTGCATGTAGATATTATAGTAATATTATAGTTTATACTTACATCTAGTCAATGTTAAATCATTGAAATAAAAACATTATTTTAGTTTGGAAGACATCCATGATAGAAATATTTTGTGGACATTTTGAATATAAATATCAGTAAAATGTTTCAATACAAACAGTTTATTAAAAAAATGTTAAATACATTTTTTGACTAATATTTGTATTAAATATTTGAAATGAAAATTTTGGAGGGAAAGTTTTTCGCGAAATTTTTTGGGCGGAAATTTTGGAGGGAAAATTTGGAGGGAAATTTTCAATCTTTCAGCTATATATTGTAAGTGGGAGAGGAATTTGTATCATTCAACCTATTTTTGTTGAAAGCCATGGTTTCTTCTGATAGCGAAGTTTTTCTTTGTACAACATCAACATCTTCGTCACGCAACAACTCTATTCAGAGTGATGAATATAATGGGAGTTCGTTCACCATGAATAGAGAGTCAAAAAATCGACTTGGTCGTAATCCTAAAGATGATGAGAACAAAATTGATGAGGTGCAGCAAAATGAATTTTATGTAAATCGAGCGCCAGTTATACTAATTACTCTTAATCCTAAGGATTATGAAAGCAACAGTGATGAAGGACATGATGAAGAATTTCTAGAGTCAAAAGTTTCACTTCATCCTAATCCCAAGGATTATGAGGACACCATTGATGAAGAGGGAGATGAAGAATATACACTTCAGCTTAATCCTAAGGATTATGTGAGAACAAAAAATGAAGAGGGGAATGAAGAATCTGCAGAGTCAAAATATCCACTCTGTCCTAATCCTGAGGAGTATGCCAGCACCACTAATGAAAAGGGGGATGTAAAATTTCTAGATTCAAAATATCAAATTCATCCTAATCGTAAGGATTATGTGAGCACCACTGACGAAGAGGGGAATGATAATGTTTCAGAGTCAAAACATCCACTTCGTCCCAATCCTAAGGATTATGCCAGCACCACTGATGAAGAGGGAAATGAAAAATTTACAGCGTCAAAATTTCCACTCTGTCCTAATCCTAAGGATTATGCAAGCACCACTAATGAAGAGGGGGACAAAAAAATTCCAGAGTCAAAATTTCCACTTCGTCTTAATCTTAAGGATTATGTCAGCACCACAGATGAAGAGGGGAATGAAGAATTTGCAAAGTCAAAATATGCACTTCGTCCTAATCCTAAGGATTATGTCAATACCACTGAGGAAGAGGGGAATGAAGAATTTGCAGCGTCAAAATATCCACTTCGTCCTAATCCTAAGGATTATGCTAGCACCACTGATGAAGACGGGGATGAATTTCCAAAGCTAAAATTTTCACTTCATCCTAATCATGACGATTATAATTTAACCACTGATGAAGGGGGGGATGAAGAATTTCCAATAAATATAGATTCAAGGCATTCACTTATTCCTAATCCTAAGGATTATGAGAGCTTCAGTGAGGAAGCGGAGGGGCAGGATGAAGAAATTCTAGTGAATACAAATTCAAAGCTTCCACTTATGCCTAATCCCAAGGATTATGAGAGCACCACTGAGGAAGGAAAGGATGAAGAGTTTCTTGAAAATGATAATTTTAGAGGCATAGATCTCAATATTGCATTTTCTCCAAGTGACCATTTCAAAGACACTCATGGTGATGAAGAATTGAATCCTCCCAGGGAAGAATTTGAAATCATGGGTCAAGATGGTGAAGAATTTCTTTTGAGTCAGGGTTACAAAAGTGCCGATGATTCTTCTGAAATTTTTTCTTCAACTAATGATGGTAAAGAAAATTTTCCAGGCAATGATGTTGATGAATTTCTTAACTATGTTGAGGATGATGATAGTGGGGATAATATTTCTCCTAATGGTGATGAAACTACTTTTACAAAGGATGATGGAATGATGAAGCCGTTGTAAGCAAATATTGCAACTAGGAGTAGGAGTAGGAGTAGACCTTTTCATATCAATCCAAAGCATTCCAGTTATACAAGGGCGAGGACAAAATATCTCACGACAAGAAGTTATGTCATTCATTTGATTTCAAGTGAATGTTGTCGAAGGGATTGCTTGAAAAATATGGATTTCAACTTTGTTTTGGAGAAAAGGAAAACATATATGTCAATGAATAAAAGCATGAAAAATTCATATTTAGTGGGTTGCATGCAATCTACACTAGCAGGTTATGATTATCATATTGGGAATGTATTGCTTTGCAGAAAGGCGTTCAAAATGTTGTATTCAATTGGTAATTGTCGTTTGTCAAGATTCCAGGATAGATTGGAAAGGGATCCCACATATTATTCAGAAGCACGTTATAAATGGGAGGGGGGGCCGTTTGCAAATACTGCTAAGACATGGATGAAAGACTTCTTTTCAAATCATGGAGAGTGTATGCCAAAAAAATACACAATACATATTCCAGATAATTTCTCGAGACGAGAAATATTCATGTTATACAAATATTATGCAGAAGCTATTGAAGGAGTTGGTAATTTTATTACATATTCTTATTTTACAAGGATATGGAAAACTGAATTCAACAATGTTGGTATTCCTAAGAAGACAAGGATGGGGATTTGCAGCACATGTGCTTCTCTTAAAGCAAAAAGAGATAAATGTCAAGGGGCAGAAAGAGGTATGTGTTCAAAACATTGTTTTTTAAAATTTGATACTTATAAACTATGAAAATATATTTATTCATATGTTTCTTTTATTTTATGTACAGATTCCATTGTCAAAGAACTTCAAGACCATCGCAATCAGCAAACAAGTGAAAGACAAAAGTTGTATAAACATCGAAAGAAGTGTTATGATCATCCAAATAAATATCTGGGATTGATAATTGATGGTATGGACCAAAAGAAAACACTTCTTCCACATTTTGTCTGTACGCCAAAAAAATTACAGGAGGAAAATTTCATTCAGTTTCACTTAGTTGGTTGTATGGTATTTAATGAGAAGATGTTTCCAAGAGTTTTCTTCACAACTCCAAATATTCACAATGATGCAAATCTGACCACAACTATAATCCATGATGTGGTTACTCATTGGTCTGGGATTCTTCCTGAAGTTTTGTATTTACAATTAGACAACACAAGTCGTGAGAACAAAAATCAAGTTCTTTTTGGGTATCTAAACATGCTCGTTGAATTGGGGATTTTTAAAAAGACAAAGGTTGGTTTCCTTCTTGTTGGGCATACTCATGATCATATTGATCAAATGTTTAGTCGTTTTTCAGTAACATTGAGGAGGAAAGGTGTTGGGAGCCTGCCATCATTAATTGAATGTATTAAGAAATCGTACATTCCAGAGCTTGTTTTTCATGTGTTGGAAGAAACTATTGACATGCGAAGGTTTATTTTTGGATCGCATGGTGAGGAGAAATGCATTGAACAACTTAATGACATTAGCTTCCAACATCAATTTCGTATCAAAAAAATTGATGGGATAGCACTTATATGGGGCAAGAAGTATTCAACTATTGAAGAATGGGGACCATCATCAGGTTTAGCATTTTTGAAGTTCATTCCAGAGCGTCCAATGTTTTCATCAAAGATATTGTTATTACAGTCAGTTGCTGAACTCCATAATGCACGAAGGCATAAGAGAGACATAAATTATTATGAATGTCTAGAGGAAATTAAAAGATGTATTAGAGATACATATGAGTACTTCGATGTTGCTGATCCAGTTTGGTGGGAGTCTTTTTTCAGTAATCAAAGTGAAATTATTTCAAGATCAATAAATGGGGATACGCTTTTGAAGACTCCTTTTTTTTGGCCACAAAATATGCCAAATGAACATGAACATGAACATCAGGAAACACACAATGTTGAACAACAACAGCCTCAAGCTATTATTAATTCCCCACAGGTAGAGGAAAGAGAAATCTATATTGGTTCTAGAAGATCACGTGCACAACGTGAATCCATGGAAGACCTTTACAGGGGTTCTGTGCAGGATCTTAAGGAGGGTTGCATGATAGCAATGTTAGCAGATGAAGATCCCCTTGGCTATCCATTCTGGATTGCCAAGGTTATAAAGGTCATTAATGAAAATGAAGAGATTACAGATGTTGATGTACATTGGTATGTCACAAGTACCCACCCTTTCAATGGTGTGTACAAGCCAGAGATGGTAGCAGAAAAAGAATTGGCAGAAAGAGAAAAAGAAAGGGCACAAATATAAATCGTCGCCGCACAGATGTCTTAAAATTGGAGGATGTTGACATACTTGTGTATGACTTCAATTTGACAAAGAGAGGAACTCTTCGGTTGCAAACTATAAATATTTTGAAGAAATTTCTACTAGAACAATTACTGTTGAGATGGGACTCTGTAGAATGTAGACGTAGATCTACAAGACTTTTGAACTCTGAAATGGTGGGCATGCATGTTGACTCAGATGGAGCACTAGTTGATGAAAGAGAAGAATATGGATCATCTTCATCTGCATCGAGCCATTCATTTGAAGATGTAGATTATGATGGTGTGCCAGAACCTATGGTTGATTTTGAATATCTATCTAAGACACTTTTATGTAATTGATGTTTGCATGGTAACTTGAAATAAAATTTTTGACTTCCATCTCATTTTTCATGAAGTTATGAGACATTTCTATGTTTGTTGGATTATATGTTTTAATTATGAAGAATTCATCTCTTTAGAATATCGGCAATGCAATAATGAATTACAAAAATAATTTATGTTATATTCATTGTACCAATGTTGATATTTTAATTATAAGTAAAATAGAAAATAGAAACTAATGTTGAATTTTTATATTATGCAGTGATATTACCATGATATTATGTATTGTTACCATTTGGTATAAGATACTTTTAAAAATTTTAATAATTATATGCGTCATTGAAAGGGAACACTTTGTTTTGATGCTTGATTTTTAGGTTTTGGTTGAAATTAGATTTAAATTTGTCTTATGCTAATATTTGAAAAAAGATAAGTTTTTATCCTTTAAAATTAAAATTACTCTTACTTGTTTCTGTTCAATGATAATTTTTTCATTTACTTGTTCATTTTTTTTAAATTGTTAAGTCTTATAATTTCTCCATAATTTCATTGTTCAAGTATGTTGAACACTTAAGATTGAAAAACTTTAGATTTACAACTTGTCATTAAGGTTTTTATGTGCTACCAAATTTTATCTTTAAGGTTATGGTTGACAATAATTACAATTTTGGGGTTGTTTAGAGTCAAGATATTTTATGTTTAACAACATGGATGAAAATTGTTCGAAATGATAAGCCCTTCGGACATGTATTTGTTTATCTTTAACATCATCTATAAAAAATGTTAGAAATTTACGATTTTAAAAAATGTCCTAATATGTTGTCTTTAATTCCATTGTTACAAGTGTCAAAATTATGACACAATTTTTTTTTTGTTATTCCAGCATCAACTGGTTTTGTTTTGAGAGTGTTTTTTCAATCCTTTTTTCAAAAAACAATTTTTTTTTTTAGCATAATTTTATAAAATGTTGAAATTTGACCTTAAAAAAAAACCAAGTGCATTATGGAAGACACACCTTTTGTTTTTGGGGTGTTTTTTCATGTTTTTTGAGACGTTTTGGGCTAGAGTTCCCGTTTTGAGGTCAAGTTACCTATTTCATCGGTAACAGTGTTTTTATATGGAGACACTGCAACATACAAAATGTAAAGACAATGATATATCAATATTAGATCAATAAAAGTGGGGGAGCAAGCTGTCAATCCCTAAAAACACTAATACAACAATAATACACCATCCTTGGAAGGATTGGCTACAATATACATGAAAATGGAAAATCTACAGAAATGTCGGAGTTGTTGGGCAACAACTGCAACTCAATACTAGAAATACATGGAGACGGCTGAAGATGATGCTAAATCTAAAATAACCCTCCTCCAATGGATCTCTTAATGCAAGGCTAATCCCGGCACTGAAGATATCGCCCTCCAAGAAGCTGGTACAAACCCTCACTGCAAGTATGCACTGAAATAACATAGTATGGAGAATGGCCTGCGCTTTCTATGATAGGAGAAGCTTGGCCTTGATGCTAAGATATGAAAATCTTCCTTGGAAACCTTCCTTCTAATATTTCCGAGGAATAGAAGCTCCCTCCTCTGAAATATGAGAAAATGAATGGTGTTGTGGAACCCCTCCACTACAACACCCAACAACACTACGTTATACCTCAGCAGAAATAACGTAGTTACTGAAGAAGTGGCTTTATCCTTGAGCCAAGATGTGGAGAAAATGAATATCAATCATTCAAGAGGCCTCCCAAGAAGGAGAGGAAATCCTAAACAGGAATCCCTCATGCTAAGCAGCACTGCAACTCAGTTGAACAGCTGGAGACTGCAAATAGTTTGACCAGACAAATAATCAAATGATCCAAGATGTCTCACTATGGCTGCCTCTTCCTCCTTTTATGCAAGTGAATGCCTCTTTGCCTTGTACCCCACACATTAGGGTTTCTTCCACAAAGAATCTTTCTCCCTCCAAAACTGCGATGTCTTCTCAACAAAGCTACACCTCTTAGGCAGTGTTGTTGACTTGGTCAAACTTGACCTTGTCCTCATGCAAATTGCCCCCATTTTCACACTGGAAGAGATTTTATTCCTACTCATGGGCCTTTTACCCATTTTATTCATCCCCTAGATGACATAAGAAAAAATTAATATTCCAATTTGTTGCTTCTAAATTTTGGAATATTACAGTCCTCCCCTCTCAAAGATTTCTTGTCCTCAAGCAAGTGCAAGGATAGACTGAGTTATCTTATCCTCTCCCTGTAGCATCCCTGTATGATGATCTCCTCCAAGGAAATTGATGCTATCTCATCAATCAAATCTCTACTTTTATCCTCTTCAGCATGCAAGTCAGCTATCAAGCCATCATCATGCAAAACTAAAATACTTAAGAGGATAGCAAAGTTATGTCTAGAGGTCCCTTTGAAGAATGGGATCTGAAATATAATGGGAACTATATTTCACATATGGATCCTCCATCTCCAAGCTATGAGCCATGCAAAATGAGTCACCTTCCAACTAGGCAAATCCTAAAAACTGTCTCCCACCTTTGGCTCTGGAAAAGTAGGTGGAATGAGAACCTGCACATGGTAGAAAATGTAGCCTACCCCACACTGTCCATCTCTCCACTTATGATAAGTGTAGAGAAAGTGTTGATCTTGGGCTGCAAAATACTTTCCCTCAAGTGGTAATATGAAGACTAGATCTCCAAAGATCTCTCCTCCAACGCTGCAAATCATGTTGGCCCAAGTATCTCCATATATGATGAGTTGGAAGTCATCAACATATGGCGTCATATCCATCATATGGCTCACCTCATAAGGAAACAAGTGTGCTGTCAAGGTGGCCATACCATATCCCATGTTCCCCTTAGAACATGTAGTGCAAATAGTGTGAGGAATTTCTCCCTCAAAGGACACATTCACCTCACGTGTCTCTCTCCCAAGTATGCTCCTCATAAAGACAGAAATAGTAGAGCCATAGGGAGCAAAGATGAGAATCATAATTTTTTCCATATGCAACAAATGAGAAGGACAATGGTCCCTCAATTCCAACCAGCACAGCTTGACCCTCAACTGCAAAAGAGAATGATAAAATGAGTGGCTTCTCAACCAATTTCTTGTTGCTCCAATCTCCTCATAAGTATGGAGGAAGTGAATGATGTAAGGTGTGCAATGAGCATGTCCTTGATAATGTATCTCTTCCCCAAGTCCTCCTAGGGAATGGCCATCAATCATGCTCATGGCCTCATCTAAACCATATGGTCTAGAAAAAAGAATGCTCCTCCTTGGTGCATCATCCTGCACATGTATGGTTAAGGGACATATACATACATCATATAAAAAATCATGTAAACAACGCATACCCTTACCATATGTTCTGCTCATACAAATGGAGTGGCTCATAAACGAGTCTCCTATCATCCTCAAAGTGGAAAGAGATGGCTGTGCTAACTCCTCGAAAGAGTTATGTCTCTCCTCCATCTCCATCTGGTCCATGCATCTCCTCATATGCAGATATATCTCCTCCTCAAATCCCATCCAAAAATATCCCTCCATGATGGAGTGGTATGCTCTCATAGAACAAGTGGGGCAAAAAAGGAAATCCTTATAAGCTGCTTGTAGCAACTTCACCTTGAGCTTGGAAGCTCCAGGTAATAATATCCTACCATGATAGTAGATGACCCCATCTCTGACTGAATACTCCTCCAAGTGCAACTAGCCATCCAAGATCATGCAAGTAAAAATATCCTTAGAATACTCCACCAACAGCTAGGAGTTCCAATATGGATCTATCCTCCATAGTGACAGCGCTGATGATCTCTCATGAAGAGCACCTATCATATGGTCACCATATTCTTTGACATCTTTCATGCCAAATATGAAAATTGGAAGGCTGTTGTCCTTCCCCTATTGCTTATGCCACAACGCAGAACCTGAAATGGAAGTGGGTACTGATGATGTTGAGAGAAGGCTCTCTCTCTCCTTGAGTCTACCCCGGACTCCCAGTGCTGTATCAAGCTATCCCAAGGTTCCCACTCCTCTGAAATCACTGTGTGGTGTGTCAACTGATGAAGCATCCATCCTCCTCTATTGATCCAGTGGTCTCCCCGGCAAAATGTCTCCATGCAATGAGACATCATCATCAAGATATGACTGAATATATGAATGGAGATAACCCTCCATGCTTCCACTGTGCAATCCAATCACCTTCTTAAGTGCATCAACCTCCAGAAATGAATAGGAATGTGTACTCCTCATCTTATGATGTTGGTTCCTCTCCCTATCTCATCCTTGTTTCTCCAAGGTTCCAAACCTCCTCAACAATGGCACATGTAAAACATGAGTTGTGCCTTGATCTCCACACATGAGATCCTGGGGATTCCCTTGCAAAGAAGCAAGTATCCCTCTATCTAGAGCAAGAGCTCCTCCTTCCTCTCCATGAGGTGCTAGATCAACTCTAGGTCTAACAGCGTTGTTGCCCTCAAGCTCTACAATATGACTGGGCAACCCTCCAATGATTGGATCCCTCTTTGAAAAAGAGACCCCCATGCCTCCTTGCTTATAGGTGTGAGAAGAAAGCTTCTCCTCCGGCAAATTATGGTGCAAGTTTTCAGCCTCCCTCATGTTTCTCTGAAATAGCATTGTGTTTTTATGCAAGGGTTTTGTTTGAGTTTTCTTATTTAGCTCCTCCATGTGTGTCTCATGAATCCCTCTATCAAATATTTTCACTAAGGCCTTAGTGAAATTTTCATAAGATGTAAAATTTTACATTTCTTAAAGAAAAGGATTCAAAGATCCACCAGGCATAAGCTTTACCTCTCAAATGCAGCGCTACAACTTTGATGGCTTCCTCTTCAAGGATTTGGTGCTATTGCAAGAAGGACTCTAGCTCCTCCACCCAAGCTTTGGCTGAACATGTAGGTGAACCTTCAAAGGTAGATAGATGAAATCTATCCTGCTGCTCTCTTCCATTCACCTTCATCTTGCAAAACTCTGAAAAACTGAGATGATCTCTAAATTTTTGAGTTTGAAACTCATACTCTTTCAAGAAATCACTAAGGTTTTCCCTCCTAGCAACCTCTTCTTCTCTTTCCATCTCTCTTCTGGAAATCCTAGGCATGTGACTGCGTTGTACAAGATGGTGCGTAGCCGTTTGCTCACACTCCTCCTGTGCAAATCTAGAGTTTTCCTTTGGTACAAACCCTCTTAGAGATTATTTACACATCTCCCTCCGATCTCCTCGAATTATTTATGAATCATATGTACAGATTTAGGAACAAGCTTTGTAAGCTTATCCCCTTTTTCTTCTCCAAAATATGGAGTATTTTTCCTGCTTATTTCTCTGTCTCCTTCTCGACGAGAATAGGAAGTGCAGGGTTCTTCCTCTTCTTTTTTCTTATCCTCCTTGGGGAGGTTATTCATGGAAATGAAATATAATGAGATAATACCCATCCTCTTCAATATTCTGATCTCTTGGGCTTAGACTCACAGGATGAGCTAGGACTATGCTTTGATACCACTGTAATATTCCAAATCTGGAACAGCTAGTAAGGCATGAATGGAAAACGCATTTCCCAGTAATGGCTGCTACAGGAATTGAACCCAAGAATTGGATCCCTTAGATCAATGTATCTAAGGATGAAATCCAAGAAATGGCTCAAAAGAAATCCTTCTAAGTGGGTTAAATAGATCTCCCACACTTAGATGTCCTCAGAAAAGTGCTCGATGAGGGACTACAACAAATGCATGAACATATAGTAGATCAACAACGTTATACTATGAAGTCTGCACACATGAAGATAAAAATATATGGTAAATAGATAATATAGCAATAAGAGAGTACAAGGCTTTGAGGAATCAATCACTCAAGCTTGGCAATGGAAGGCTCAACAAGACATGTACATAAAATGGAAGAGAACACTGCTACATAAACATGCCCTAGCTATGACTGCGTAGTTTATATGGAGACACTACAGCATAAAAAATGCAAATAGAATTATATATCAATATCGGCTCAATAAAAGTGGGGGAGCAGGCTCTCAACCCCTGAAAACACTAATACAGTAATAATACACCATCCTTGGAAGGATTGGCTACAATATACATGAAAATGGAAAATCTGCAGAAATGCCGGAGTTGCTGGGAAGAAGCTGCAACTCAATACTAGAAATACATGGAGATGGATGAAGATGATGCTCAATCTGAAATAACGCTCCTCCAATGGATCTCTCAATGTAAGGCTGATCCTAGCACTTAAGATCTTGCCCTCCAAGAAGCTGGTGCAAACCCTCACTGCAAGTATGCACTGAAATAACATAGTATGGTGAATGGACTGCACTGTCTATGATAGGAGAAGCTTGACCTTGATGCCAAGATATGAAAATCTGCCCTAGAAACCTTCCTTCTAATCTTCCTGAGGAATAGAAGCTCTCTCCTCTGAAAGATGAGACAAGGAATGGTGTTGTGGAACCCCTCCACTGCAACACCCAACAACACTACGTTATACTTCAGCAGAAATAACGCAGTGACTGAAGAAGTGGCTTTGGCCTTGAGCCAAGATGTGGAGAAAATGAAGAGCAATCCTTCAAGAGGCCTCCCAAGAAAGAGAGGAAATCCTAAATAGGAATCCCTCGTGTTAAGCAGCATAGCAACTCAGCTGAATAGCTGGAGACTGCAAATAGTCTGAACAGAAAAATAATCAAATGATCCAAGATGTCTCACTATGGTTGCCTCTTCCTCCTTTTATGCAAGTGAATGCCTCTTTCCCCTGGACCCGACACATTAGGGTTTCTTCCACAAAGAATATTTCTCCCTCCAAAACTACGTTGTCTTCTCAAGTAAGCTACACCTCTTAGGCAACACTGTTGACTTGGTCAAACTTGACCTTGTCCCATGCAAATTGCCCCCCTTTTCACACTGGAAGGGATTTTATTCCTACTCATGGGCCTTTTACCCATTTTATTCATCCCCTAGATGACATAAGTAAAAATTAATATTCCAATTTGCTACTTGCAAATTTTGGAATATTACATCGGTGCTCATCTTTCGAAAAAGTCGAGGGAAACTTCGCAGCCTGGAGATAAAATATGAGCTCCCCATACCAAGGATCCTATGAAGAAATGAGAAACAGATGTTCATCGGGAAATGATTTGTCATAAACAATCTCTTCTTCAGAGGGCAACTGAGAAATCATTTCCACAAAAATAATTATTTCTTGGACTTGGCAGACATAAATTCAAGATCAAATTCCTACAAAATCACAATCAATCGATTGTATTTGCCCCCAATCACTCGCCTACTGAGAAAAAACTGAAATGGATTGACTACTGCCAAAATATAAGTTTTGCGGAGAAGAATGTAATTTCTGAGCCACTGTAAAGCATGAAGCACTGCTAAAGAAAGCTTCTCTATCAGAAATACTAGAGTTCAAATCCTACCAAGCCTCGACTAAGGTAGTATATAACATGCTCAGAAAGATCATCGTCCTCCTAAGCTAGAACCATACCAATGGTATATTTTGCTACCGTGAGATACAAGAGGAAAACCCTGCTATAATTGGGTGGACTTAGTAAAGGAGAAAAGGTCAATGCTTTTTTCAAAGCATCGAATGAGCATTGAGCAAAGTCATCCCAAAAGAATGGGATTCCTTTCTTTAATAATCTCATAAATCCCTTCATAATCTCGGCATAATTTACAATGAATCTTCATAGAAAATTAGCTTTTCCTTGCAGACTTTCAAGTTAACGAATTGAAGACAGGGGAGGCAACTGAAGTATTGCCTCAACCTTAAATGGTTCTACACGAATCCCTTCCGTAGACATAATAAATCCCAACAATCAACTGGATGTGACAGTGAAAACACACTTGTTCGGATTCAACCGGATTTTTTAATACCGACATCGTTCAAAAACTTGACGAAGGTGAGAAGGATGATCAATTCTCTTGTGAGAATGAGCAGCTAAATCATCCAAATATGCCTCGATAATATGTTTGATGTCATGGAAGGCGTAAGACATCGCCCACTAAAAAGTAGCTCTAGCATTTTTGAGGCCAAAAGGCATTTTCTTGTAAGAAAAGGTACCCCAGGGACAAATAAATGCAGTCTTATGCTGATCTTTAGGACGAATAGTAATTTTATTACATCTAGAGAAACTGTCCATGAAGGATAAAATCTCATTCCCCGCACACTCATCAATAATATGATCTATAAACGGCGTGAGGTAGTTATATTTAGGACATGCTTTATTTAGGTCCCGGAAATCAATGCAAGCTCGAATTGTTCCTTATTTCTTATCCACGGGAACTGGATTTGAAACCCACTCAGTCAAAGGAACAGGGTAAATGAAACCTATCTTAAGCAGCTTCTCCACCTCAGCTTTGATAGCTGCTGCCTTCCTAGGGTTGACCGGATGAAGATTTTTCCTGATAGGCTTAGCATTTTCGTATACCTTGATCTCATGCTGGAAAATAGATGGATCTATACCCGAAATTTCCTCATAATACCAAGCAAACACATCTTGAAACTCTTGAAAGTGATCATTATAACTTTGAACCTCTTCAGGGGAACACTTGGCTCCAATGAAGACATTGTCTATGATGTTAGGATCTCTGGAGATGTTCATCGGGGTAGTCGGAGAAATCATAGACATGTTCCCTTCTGCAAAAATCTGTGCTGGTGCTAAAGGGTTCAGAACTGGGTGAACAGGACCATAAGACTGAAGGCTAGGGAAAATTGATTCAACTTCATGCAAGTACGGTAGAAAGTTAGACCAATGAGGAAAATCATCCCACGGTCTTTCTACACCAATCATTGCTTCGAGGATGGACTCTTCAAATGGAAGATTGGTATCAAGGCAATCCTAAGCCGAATATGAACTAAGAGTCCAAGCCGGAGCCATATCTCCATCCAATTCCTTTGGTGAAAGAGAAACTAGAATGGAATTTGCAGAGTCAACAATGGAGCTATAAGAAATCTCACCTGCAGACATAGGAAATGCCATTCCACCCACTTGACCTTCATCTAATGTGGAGGTAGAAGAAGGTAAAGTCCAAGGGTTCGAAAAATAATGAGTTATGAAGAACTCACTTCGAATAGGAGCCCTAGAGGATGAAATAACATTTATATGAACCAAAGGAGGCAGAAGATCAAAAGTACCCATCAAGGAAGTGTACATTCCAACCCCCAGATTCTCAATAGGTGGCTTGGTATCGTTCACCAAAGGAATGGTTGAGTCAGAATATGTATTCGGATCTACAGGAGAATAGTCCAGTTGGTCAACTGTGATAATTATCCCTTCGTGAGGGAAACAAAAAATTCGAAATAATGAGGATGCTATGGAATCCATCTCATAGATCTAGTTTCACCCCAACAGAAGGTTATAGTCTAAGCTTGCATCGACTATCTCAACTTCAATATTAACATTATTTACCCCAACACAAATGGGAAAAGCTAGAACAATACCATGCATCCTATGAGAATGACCATCAAACGTAGTCAGAAGAGTGGCTAAAGGAACAGCTATGGGAGATCCAATACCCTTCCAGCATGCAAGAGACATTACACATGTGGAAGCGCCCTCATCAATGACCATTCGAAAGATATTGAATTTTCGATAATTCGAACTAATATGGAAAGCCATATGAGAAGGAAGTCTCTTTTTAAAATTTGACATATCAAATGTGATCATAAGAGAATTCTTTGGATCGACAACCCCAATAGCAGTGAGCAAAGAACTTCGCTGAGTAGGACAGGAATTGAGCACCTCTAACATAGACATGGCACAAGGAATTTGAGCCAGATCTTCTACAATTGAGTAGTTCTAGGCAGCCTTGGAATTAGGATTGATCTTCGTATGCTTAGAGGACGCATTCAGCATCTGAGGTATAGGCTCAGCAGTAGGCCTCGTAATATGAAGTGGCTCAATACTATCAGGAGCACCCTTAGCTTTTGAAGACTTAGCTTTGCCATAATCACGAGATCTCGTAGCGATATCTTTGTGAGCACTCATCATGTATATGTTTGATGTATTTTCCCCTTCTTGGCTGCTCCTAGAGGGAGCCCCAGTATTTGGATTCGAGCCAACAAGTAATTTTTGCCCTTGGGTAAAAGGGTTTGTCAGCACAGCCTGGGAACTAGAAGAACCCTGTTGAGCTAACAAGTGTTGTGCATCTTGAATTTTATGGCAAAGGTGCATAAGATGATATCGAGTGCACAATTTGCATGGAAATTTCACTTTCTTTTTATTATCCTTTTTACCCTCTCCAACATGATTGTTGTATTTGTTCGCATTCCCCTTTCCATCCTTGACATTTTTCGTGTTATTTCATCCTTTATTCTTCCCCTCGGATTGTTGATTTACTTTGGGGTTAGAATTTTGGACAACATTAATTGCCAAGGATTGGGAAGGAGTTGACACTGAAGGAACAACCTGACCAGAAGAATTATATTGTATAGACAACTGCTGAAATTGACTTAGCAGGTTAGCCATACTGCTATCCATCGAACCGATAAGCCCGTCACCATGACGACCAGGTTTAGTTTTGGATAAGTCTAATTTTGAAAGAGGATCATCTGGAAAATTTTTATTAAGGACTCGAGACTGAGAATAAATTAGTTCTAGCTGTTGAGCCCTAAAAATAACCTGCTCTTCAGAAAATACCCCTGAAAGGGATACATCCTTAGAAATTTCCGGCTGAAAGGATTTCAAAAACTAGTCAAGAAGGAATTCATTCGGTATTTAGACTTTAATGAGTCTCTTTCTTCTTTTCCATTCTTCAATATGGTCAGAAATGTGAGTTTCCTTGTCCTCCTGAAAATTAGCTAGGAGGTTAGTCCCGATGTCATAACAGATAGGTAACTGAAAATGATTTAAGAACATGGTAGCCAATTCTCCAAAAGTAGCAAAATTGCCTCCAGTTAACTCTATTACCATTTGGCTACATTTCCAGTTAATTTTCTTTGAAATAATCTCAACCTAATCGATTCATCGATCAGGTAGTTCGATGAACACCGTAAATGGAAAGTGGTGATATGATCTGCTGGATCCTCGCCAGTCTTCCCTTCAAACTTTGGAATGTTTGAGGGGAGCTTGGTGGGGATGGGAGGCCAATCCAGACTATACCAAACAGGATCATTAGTCAATTTACATAGATATAACAATTTTAACATTGCCAGAAAAGGTAAGCGTGGAGGAGCCTGGGAATTCCATTCCCCATAGGAAGGATTCCCCACATTCTGAAAAAAATAACCTGGATTTGTTGAGGCACCAAGTTGCCAGATGTTGTTCATAGAGAATGTTGGTCCATAAGAAAATACTTACGACCCAACATTTGGAGAAGGACCCCCCCCAACATAGAGTTACTATACACAGGACCATTCCCTCCAGCCGAGGTATTGAATGAAGAAGAAACCCCTTGGTAAGGGTTCCAAGCATTTGCAAACGGAGAAAAGTCCTAAGAATTACTTGATGAAGGGAAAAAAAATTCCTTTACTGACCAGTGAGAAATTGACTCCCCACTTCTATCGCTATAAAAATAGGGTTCCATTCCGAAAAGACATTAGAACTTTGACCTCCAAAAAAAGGATTTAAACCTTGACTCTGAGAGCTAAAAGGTAAAGATCCTAAGGAAGGGGTTGAACGAGGGATATGCCCAATTCTAAAGGGGAACCCTTGAAATGAAGATGATCCACTAGCCATAGAAGGTATGGGTGTGGAGACAGCTGAAGAAATAGAAAAGGAGAAAGAAGGAATTCCACTAGTGGGAATTCCATAAGAAAAGGGACCAGATTGAGAAGCATGTGCTTGGATGTTTCTAGAGCCAAACACAGAAACACTAGAGGTGATTGTCTATATAGAAATAGTGCCTCCTCCCTCAACTAAAAGAGGAGTCTGAACACTTGCAATGTTCACAGCCGAAACTATGTTCCCAGTCGTGACCATCGAAAGAAAGGAATATGATGGAAAGGGACTAGTCGGTCTCTGAGACTCGGGCCCGATGTATTGAATAACATGAGGATAACTAGCAGGAGGAGGAGATGAAAGAGACTCAGAAGGATGAGGGACTTCCTCTACTTCTACTTCTTCTGCCGGAAATAAAAATCTAGAGATGAGTGGAGCACTCCAATCTATACTAACACCGACACCGACACTAGAACCACCCATAGAAACAACAATCCCCAACAGAGGATCTCTCTCTACTGCGTTCGAAGCCACCGAGTGAAAGTCACCCACCGAATTACTCCTACGCCTTCTTGAAGAAGGCTCGGCACTCGTTGGAGATAACCCACGATGCCTCCTCGATTGACGAGGTCATTGGTCAGCCACTTTAAGAGATTAATTTTAGACTCAAAAAATATAAGAAGCTAAGAAATATAGGAGCAAAGAGCACACTCTAAAAAGTTCTTAAGATATAGCTAGACAAGAAGCTCTCAAGTATTTCCACTCTAGGTGATGAGGACCGGACACCAAAATACAAGAAAGCGAAATAATAGGACCTTTCGAAAATAGTCTGGGGTAATTACACCCTAGGCCTACTAGCGAAGGTAATAGAAAATGTTATGCTGACCTCCTAACGACAGCCTTTGCCAGTGCAATTCGTCAAGCCTCGCAAGGGCACCCTCCAGAAGTACTGATGGAAGTGATGCAATTTCTGTCTCAGGTACCATAGGTATTCCCCCCCCGCAGTCACCTGTGTGGTCCCTAGGATAAGTAACTAAGGGCACCAATCCATATCAGCAGCCGGGTGGAATAGTCTTAGGTCAAGATTCAACAAATAGGAGAGGGGGTATCTCTCTTCTCTGCCTGCACTATCCCTCGCGCTTGACTCTATAGAGGAGAGCTTTACCGGTCCACTTAATGGTGTTGGATTTCACTCTTTAATAAAATTTCTATGTTTAACAATTTGAGCGGCCTTGGAGAGTTAACTCTCCACTCACCTAATCCAAGGCCCTACAAACTAGCTAGTTGGTGTATGATTAATGAAAATGATACAAAAAATTCTAGTTGCTTTTAATTATATCGCTTGTTTTAAATTGGTCGTTACTTAAGTTAGGGGCACACGAAAGTGAAAATGATGGTGTTTGATGGCGCAGAAGAAATCAATGAAAACCTAGCTACATGAAAAATTCAACAATTTCCTTTCGATGAAAAGTGATCTCTACATGGGTTCTACGAAACTAATAAGAATTTTTTTTTTTTTTTCAAACACTCACACTTCACACGATCCAAAAAACTATGAAAAAGACTAAAATGCTCAAATGCACTTAATGAAAACTACCAATGATATGCAAATCCTAAGATGCTAACTCTAAAGAAGCGAAAAAGAGTCTCTAGAAAGACAATGGTTCGATCACTTTTTGATAGAAAAACAAGGCTAGTTCCAAACAAAACTCCTATGCATAAGAGTGCCAAAATGCACTTGATAGAAAAGAGAGAAATCATGAAAATACTTCCTTCAAAACCAAGCCAAGAACCAAAGACTAGAAACCAACACAAAGCTTCAAAAGATATGATGAAACAGTAAAAAAAAACTCAAAGAAAAAGCTATGGAAAACATAAAATGTTTTTAGGCTTTTCACTTATAATGGAAGAAAAAAAATTTCTATAAGACAAGCATAAACTACCCAAGAACCTAAATCAAGAAAAATAAGTCTCAAAAAAGGCTTCAAAGTGCTCAAGTCAATTTTGCTACTTTCGTAGCGGGACTTAAATGAGCAAAAGAATCACGAAACTCAAATAATTGATTCAACATAGCATCACAACCTTGCAATGAAAAACAACTCAAAAAACCAAAAATATATTCTTCAAGATTCGCAACAAGACAAGTCCAAGAAATCAAGAAAACAAAAATAGACCAAGAAGGAAAAACCCACAAGTGAAGTAATGCATAGGGCCAAGAAGAGAAAACAAGCAAAGGCTCATTGTTTTGAATGGTTAAAACAGTCAAGAACTTCAGGAAAAGATCTTGGTGCTTCAGCCACAATTGCAATCACAAAAAATAGGCAATTCACCAAATGGCTAGGTTTCCACAAAAACAAGAGAGAAATGGATATGCAATAACCATAAACACAGTCCAGAGACCTTAAAGACACCAAAGGAACAGTTCAAAACAGAGAGAAATGACTACAGAGGCTGAAAACTCAAAATTTCAAATTTTCCCAGGCCTACACGGTTTTGCAGTATGCAACTAGCGTGTATACGTGACTGTAACAAAGGAAACTCATGTATACGCGGGTCCGTTTGGAAAATACAAGAGGTATACGCGACTGTGCGGAGACTAAGTTGTGTATGGAAATAAAGATAAGAAAAAATAAAAAAAGTCAACCCTGATCAAGGGACCAGGTCTTTTGTCTCACTAAAAAAAGACTTACTAGACTGTAAAAAGTGATAAAACTTGTCAGGAACCTACAAGACAGATAAAACAACAAAAAACGAGAATCACAAGAATGTGTTCCCCAGCGGAGTCACCATTTATGTTTCAGGAAATGTTACCCTAAAGGTCTTGGTTTGATAAACCTTCACAGATCAGGGGCATGTCATTACAAGAAGGTCTCACTTAACTAACCTTTATGGTAATAACTATAAAATACATGTTGCAGACCTTACCCGAATATCCTTCAATTTTAGTAGATCCCGCGGGGTGAAAACCCCCTACAACTCTTTGTGCTCTGAAATATGTAAACCAGAAAAGAACAAGCACAAAAGCCTAGTTGTACAACATATATATGTTCTAGATGTTAATGAAAAGAATGTATAATATCATACTAACAATATTAAATGAACAGTGTTGGAAATGTTTTCATTGATGGAAAAGGAGATGACAAGGGAGGAGCACCTGAAACAACAACAAGGCAAAGAGAGCATGAGACATGAAGCAGAGGTAGTTGTAGAATGGTCATGTGATTGGAGATCTGGAGAGGCAGCATCAGTCAAGGAGCAGAGGTATCTGATTTCATATATATATATAATGAGAAACTAGTTCTGAATGAGAAACATGTATTGACTGCTGAAATTGTTTATGAAAGTATGAATAGAGTGTTCGGGGTCTATGGATAGTGTAAACTCTATACAAAGGGGATTTTGGTAAGTAAGACACAAAACTGAGAAGCATTGTCCTTATTGAAGAATTTTTCAGGCTCATTGAGTAATTGTGGATATTGGTGTGTTATTGTCAATCTCCAAAAGGGTTCATTCCTCTGTGTGTTTCCAAAGTCTTTTTCTGTTTATAATGTGGGTTACAGTGTATGAAAACCCCGTAAGTTCTCAGCCTGTCTTTAGTGTTATGCCTCAGTGGTCGAATTAATTATGCTCATGTGTTTGGAAGAAGGTCGAATAGGACTCTGTCAAAGAAGAGAACCATGATCTTATTCCATTTGCCCGAAGAGTATTGAATCTCGGTTGAAATAATAACCTAGTCTACTCAGTAATTAACCTTGTTCTATTGTCAGTTGCACGATATTGTTTAAGGTTTAACTGGAGTAATAGAGCAAGGATTTAATTTGAAGAATGGAGTTAACCATAGTAAAGAACCGGTCAGTTGCTCTGCAATTACCAGAGCATGTTTGTAAAACCAAAACTGCTCTTATCGCACTGCTTTTGGCCAAAATCAAAACAACTCAAAAAAAAAAGTTGATCTAGTATGATTGCACCACGTCGTCCAAGAAAAATCACCCCATTGTGTAAAGTCTGAGCGCTAATCCACAGCCTTTGAAAAAACATGATTTTCATATGCATCACCCGATCTGGAGAGGGGGACATCCCATGGTCGTCGCACCACAAGCAGCACGAAAGATAAGCTGAGGTATGGACCACGTGTTTTGAAATGAGTTTTGTTTATTTAATTCATAAAGGGTGAACAGTAGAGCGTGGGGCCCATGAAGCGCCATATGATATATGTGCCGTGTTAATATATAAACCATGGGTGAATACTATAAGTGCAGGTGTATGTAATCAAAAGAGCCAGACCCCATTTGTAGCATTAAGAGTAAGGTTCAAATAATGAATGTGGCATATTATGTTTTGCCTTAGAGAGTTAGCTAAAGAGTTTTGACTGTCGAGAAAACTCATTCAATATTTATAAAGAAAAGGCTCCAAGATATATATATATATATATATGTAGGTTCAGGCTTAAAAAAAACAAAGCATTATATGGTGGGACCCTTATGAATCGCATCAGAGAAAAACTTGGCAGCAAAACATGTTAATAAAAGCCTCGATGGTGATTGTGGACCTAATGTGTTTATGAACGGTGACTCATATGGGTTTGAGGTCTGGCTTAAAAGGCATGCTATCGCATCGGAAAAAGGGGCGAAACATCGGAACATCCCATAGAAGGATGTGATTGCAATCAATCACATCGGGACAATTACAAATGATCCAATTGCAATCGGAAGTATTCAGTTGTGATTAATCACATCGGCAAATAGGAAAGAAGGGTTTATAAAGCTGTGGGGCCCAAACCTTTCAAAGGTTAGCATTGGTGTTTCAATATGTATGCGTGAGAGGGTTATACTATGGTTGAATCATATGATTAGAAGGTTGCGCATGTGGGTTGAACAAAGCGTTAACACATCGATAAATAGTCATTGAAGATTGAGGGGTCTAACATAAGCCATGGTCTATTAATGTTTATAACACTCGTTTAGTGAATACATATGTATGGCGGTATATATATATGTTGATATCTATTATATGATAAGTCGAACCATGCATGAAAGGGATTGTGTATTGGTGCATATTCAAATTAAATGGGCAGGAATGATACGTTGGCTTATTAATATGTTATAACCTTTGTTTTTGGAAACACACACACACAAACACACACACAGATATATATATATATATATATATATATATATATATCGGGGTTTTTTATAAAGAGGTTAGGTCACATAAAACTCCCGCTTATAAAATTATATGAGTATGTTGTCAGATAAGAAGTTATAGTTGGGTGCGTCCACTTTTAGGCATAGTGGAGATTGCTACCTTATGACCATTAGAGAGTTTTAATTTAAATCTCAGATTTGAAACTTTAAGGAAGCCAGATATGTCATTGAATTTTCCAGACTCTAATTTTATTTGGGGTATTTAATTAAATTGCTGGATCAACAGTTATATATATACAACAGACACATAATCACAGTTAACAAGAATATGCACAGGAATTAATTTGATAGGTGTACAAGCACAGAAAACTGGAAAATATGCAGAAGACAGTGAGTAGAAGAAGGCAGAACAATCACCTGACAGCAGCAAAAAGGACAAAGCCAGCAAAGCCAAAGGCCAGAAAATGGGCTGAGTAAAATTGTCTTTATGTAACTGAAAATGTGAATGTAAATGTTGTAATTGATTTTTATTGTTTGTGATGCATTGGAGAGTCTCTGGAAGAAAACAAAAATCCCACTATAATATTGAAATTAGTACATACAGTTATAATTTTCTGAGTGCGCTGGAAAAGAAATGAGAAGGCAGAAGGCTAAGAAGTATGGTTGTCCATTTCAAATTCCCTAAAGAATACAAACAGTCATAAGGAATTTATATAAATTATATCATATTGATATTCATAAAGAAGTTAGAGAGTGAGGTAAGAGAATGAAGAAATGAAGCAGTAAGGCAGAGGAGAAGGAGGAGCTAAGAGAGAATCCAAGAAGATGTTGAGATGATGTTGGGCAGATATGAGGACTGATGGATAGCTGAAGAGAAGGTATAGAACAGATCTTATATCCAAGGTAAATCAACAAGTGCTTTTATTTTGAAAGAGTAAGGAAGTTGGAGCTTCCCTATCAAGTTGTAGCTTGATAGATGTCAGTTGTAGCCGACTGAGGTAGGAGCCTCCTGTAGGTTGTAGCCTGCAGAAAATAGATGGGAGTTGGTGCTTCCACATCAAGTTGTAGCTTGATAAAATTTCAGTTGTAGCTGACTAAGGTTGGAGCCACTTGTAGGTTGGTGCCTGTAGAAAATTGAAGGGAGTTGGAGCTTCCTTGCAAGTTGTAGCTTGCAGAACTGAGGTAGGAGCCTCCTGTGGGTTGGAGCCTACAGAAAATCAGTGGTGAGAGGGAGTTGGAGCTTGCCTTTGCATCACAACAATAATAAGATGTATTTTTCTCCCTTTATGGGTTTCCACTTATATCTGGTGTCTATGTGCATGATGTCTATATGCTGATATAGTATATCTATTCTAGTAATACTTGCTGCTCACATATTAAGAATGCTGGTACATTGTCTAATCTACTTATTAATTGTTGTTCACAAATAAATATTGCTAACACATTATGTTGATCATGAAATGAAGGTGTTAATTAAGTTTAATGAAAAGTTTTAAAAGTCCATGAATGTGTTAAACTGATTCACCCCCACCCTCTCAGTTTAACTAAGGGTTCAACAATTGGTATCAGAGCTGGTTCCTTTGGTATAAGCCTAATAGCTTGAAGGAGATCTGGTTGAGTCATGGACTATCAAAATGTACCTGTGTTAACTACAACAAACATTCCTGAATGGAGAGATAAGGTTAAAATAGGATTATTGGCTTATGAACCCGAGGTATGGAAACTTGTATGTCATGGTTACTGCACAGACTCTTCCTCAGTACAAGAACAACACAGGAATGCCAAGGAAAAATGTGTGATATTCAACAATCTTCATAACAAGGGTCTTGAGTTAATAATGGATTTAACCTCTGCAAAAGAAATTTGGGATAGATTGCATTTCATGCATGGAGCAGACACTAAGGACTGCACTGTCAAGAAGGAGAAGAGAATTAAGAAGAAGAAAAATTCATGTCAATAGGAAAATGTTCAATCAAATGAAGTACGTGCTAGTGTGAATGGAGATAAGAACCATGAAGAAATTACAGCTGAAGAAAAAGCCAAAATTGACACTGCTTTGACTGAAATAGAAAGATTAAATAATGAAAATAAAGACCTTAAGACATTGGTACAAATATGTGATGAGAAATAATATGAAAATAAGAAAGAAATTATTGGCCTGAAGACACATCTTGAAGAAGCAAAGAAAATAGAAGACACTCTACTGCAACAAACGAGAGAGAAAAGTCTAGAATGTGAAAAATTGGAAGAAGAAGTAGTGAGCCTGAGAAAGAAATTAGAAAAGGCCCAAAGAGATTTATTAATGAATACTCCTCAAATGAAAAGCTCTGGACAGTTGAACCAAATTCTAAAGGCTCAAAGGTCCCCTCTCATAAAGGCTGGGATAGGATATGAAGGAGAAACCAGTAAGCCCAAGGTAGAAGATAACAAGAAAATCATCTTTGTAAAAGCTGTAAAGGAAAATGAAGCATCTCAAAATATTCCCATAGAAGAAGAAGCCAGCAAGAACATAATCTGCAAAGAAACAAACAAAAACAAGCAGCAACATGAAAGGACTTAGAATGAGAGGATGAAAAAATCAACTACTAAAGGCGCATATGTTCTTGAGGATGAATTGAACAAATTTGGAAGATGTCAACGGAGGTTCTTTCCTCCTATGAAAACTATCACATGCTTCTCTTGTCATAAACCAGGACATATTGCAGCACAATGTAAGATAAGGCCTATCAACTTCAACCAGCAAAAGGTGCAGCAAATGATAAGACTACCTCAAGCAAGCAAATGGAAAAGACAATCCTTCACCAAGTACACAAATCATTTCCATGGCTACTATTATGCATGCAATGAATTTGGACATAAATCTGTTGAATGTAAATTGTATTCAAAAAGGGGAATAAAATATTATATATCAGCTCAAATTTACTTTGATAAAATAAGATGTCATGTATGCCTCAAACTTGGTCACAAAGTAAAGGACTGTAATCTACCATATACATTAAAGAACTCCAGACAGATGATGGAATCAAAATTATGAATCAAGATGGATTGCGGACATTATGAAGAACCCCAATGAAGTATGGAAGGAAAAGAGAAAGGGGGAGCCTGTCACCTCTATAACATAATGAATATAACATAGTCTCAGGGAGAGCTACTCTAGGAAGCAAAGCAAAAATTCATCCAGTGATAGATATGAAGCAACATCCTAGGGGGAGAGCAGCCCATAAAGAGTCCCCATGAAAGTAATTGAAGAAGAGCTCCTTGGAATGAGAACAACTATGAGATTAGGAAGGGAAAGGAAATTCCTCTAATAGAAAACTATAGAGGAATAAGATCACCTGAAACACATAATAGCCATCAGGTTGATGGAAGGAGAAAAAGCAGCAAGTAGCCATGATGATAGAGGAAACATCAGCAATGAACATGTAAGCTAAGAAGATATCAACACATTAAAGGATGATCACAGAATGCATCATAGTGCTAGTATGAACAGTGATTCACTTTAAGAAGGATGTGTAAGAAAAAAGCCTATCATTATTATGTAATTACATAATTCATATATGAAAATTCCCCTTGGAAGAATGTAGTTAAGTGAGTAATAAATATTTGAGTAATTAGCCCATGAAGATTCATAGAAAATAAATTGAAGATGCCTTCCCAAAGATCTTTGTATTAGAACTGTTGAATTGATTTTTAAAACAGCTATGACTCTGGAGTAGTCTTAGAAAGGAAAATGTAGTGATATTTCTTTGAACACAATGACAGAATAAGAAAAAGGTACAAGCAACATGCCTATAAATAGAATACAAGGTGTTATCAGTGGAGCAGCAGTACGGTACAGGTCCTCAGGATCAAAGGATTTTGGCAAAAGTACATCAAGGTAAAATTCCGAACGTTATCTACATTCAGCATGAAAAGGTCAGTAGCAGTACTAAAGGATCAGTATTTTTCTTACACTTGAAGCATTATATTGAGCTTTGAAGTAGTATCCTTCTCTATATATAACTGCATGCCTTCCTGAAGTCAGTACTTATATATCTTAAAGGCCTCTTCCTTAAGATCAGTCATAAAACTGTGTGAAGACTGTTTGCTGAGTTCTCAATTAAAAATATTGAATATGCTTCTGTGGAAGATCATCCTGATAGAACAGTCAAAGTATCTGAAGCATAAAGGACTATTTGTGATTACCATTTGAAGCCCAAAAGTATTTTATTAATTCATCCAAATCCTACTTCAACATAAAGGATTTTGTTGGTAATTCACCTTTGAATGAGAGATTGATCATAGACATACATACCTCCTTATGTCATAAAGGAAAGTGCATGATTGATAAGTGAGACTGACTAATACACTGAATGTATCTAGTCTCAAGGCTTTGTCTTGAAAGTACATTATGCAAGCAGTAAAGGCATTTGATCTCTTAGATCAAATTCTGGTTGATTCATTGATCACATCTGTAACAAGAACCTTTAGCTATTAAGGGTAATATTCTTATCAGCATCCTAGCTCATATCACCACCAACATACATGAAAGGTGTACCACATCAATAAAAGATATATTGGCTTTATCACAGTTGAAAAAAATGCTATACTGCAGACGAATATTACAGAAGAAGACATATTCCATCTATAATCTTCCTCAATAGAAATGTATTAGCGCACTACATCAGATAGAGACTGAAGTATATTTGAAGTATTCTCAGTATTTTTAGGCTTAATCCAATGATACATCTCTAATTAGATAAAGCTGGTACAATATGTTCTATGAAGTGTCATTATATTCACTTTCAGCTTTATACAGGTGAAAGGAGTCTATGCTTTGGGATTGTATCAATTTACAGTGTTTATTAAAGTTCAATTATCCTCAAAAGTGTTCTATCAACAACTCTTGTACACCAGTTTTGACCAGTAGGATACAAAGTAAAAAGAAAAAGGCCTAAACACATCTCAGAGAGAGGAAATGAAGAGATAGAAAGCACACTAGGAAATGTGCAATCCTTTGCCATTGATGTCAAAGGGGGAGGAAAAGCAAGTAACAGAAGATAGGGTCTTCTAAAAGAAGCCAAGCAAAGGAATACTTGGAGGAAGCATTGGATTATTGGTGGATGGGTTGCCATCAATGCTAGAGGGGGAGACTGTTGGAAATGTCGTCATTGATGGCAAAGGAGATGACAAGGGAGGAGCACCTGAAATAGCAACAAGGAAAAGAGAGCATGAGACATGAAGCAGAGGCAGTTGTAGAAGGGTCATGTGATTGGAGATCTGGAGAGGTAGCATCAGTCAGGGAGCAGAGGTATTTGATTTCATATATATATAATGAAAGACTGGTTCTGATTGAGAAACATGTATTGACTACTGGAATTGTTTATGAAATTATGAATAAAGTGTTTAGGGTTTGTGGAAAGTGTAAACTCTATACAAAGGGGATTTTGGTAAATAAGAGACAGAACTGAGAAGCATTGTCCTTATTGAAGAATTTTTCAGGCTCATTGAGCAATTGTGGATATTGCTGTGTTATTGGAAATCTCATGAAGGGTTCATTCCTCTGTGTGTTTCTGAAAGTCTTTTTCTATTTATAATGTGGGTTACAGTGTATGAAAACTCCGTAAGTTCTCAGCCTGTCTTCAATGTTATGCCTCACTGGTCGAATTAATTACACTCATGTGTTTGGAAGAAGGTTGAATAGGACTCTGTCAAAGAAGAGAACCATGATCTTATTCCATTTTCCCAAAGAGTATTGAATCTCGGTTGAAATAATAACCCAGTCCGCTGAGTAATTAACCTTGTTCTATTTTCAGTTGTGCGATATTGTTTAGGGTTTAACTGGAGTAATAGACAGAGGATTTAAGTCGAAGAACGGAGTTAACTGTAGTAAAGAACCGATTAGTTACTTTGCAATTCCCAGAGTAGGTTTTTGAAACCAAAACCGCTCTTATCGCACTACTTTTGGCCGGAACCAAAACAAC
The DNA here is from genome assembly GCA_034641835.2 of Pinus albicaulis. Classification (NCBI taxonomy): domain Eukaryota; kingdom Viridiplantae; phylum Streptophyta; class Pinopsida; order Pinales; family Pinaceae; genus Pinus; species Pinus albicaulis. The sequence goes on from CM076570.1 coordinate 1,268,692,181, forward strand.
TCAAAAAAAAAATGTGACCCAGTATGATTACGCCACGTCGTCTAGGCAAAACCACCCCCATCACATAAATTCTGAGCGTTAATCCACAGCCTTTGAAAAACATGATTTTCATATGCATTGCCCGATCTGGAGAGGGGGAGATCCCATAGTCGTCATGCCACAAGCAGAACAGAAGATAAGCTAAGGTATGGACCACTTGTTTTGAAATGAGTTTTGTTTATTTAATTCATAAAGGGTGAACAGTAGAGCGTGGGACCTGTGAACCACCATATGATATATGTGTCGTGTTAATATATAAACCATGGGTGAGTACTATAAGCGTGGGTGTATGTAATCAAAAGAGTCGGACCCCATTTGAAGCATTAAGACTAAGGTTCAAATAATTAATGTGGCATATTATGTTTTGCCTTAGAGGGTTAGCTAAAGAGTTTTTACTGTCGCGAAAAATCATTCAATATTTATAAAGAAAAGGCTCCAAGATATATATACATATACATATATCTATATATATCTATATATATATATATATATATATATATATATATATATATATATATACAAATATATATATATATATATATATATATATATATATATATATATATATATCCGTGTGTGTGTGTATATGTAGTCTAAAGTATTTTTAAAACAAACAAAGCATTATACAGTGGGACCCTTATGAATCGCATCGGAGAAAAAATTGGCAGAATAAAATGTTAATAAAAGCCCCGATGGTGATTGCGGACCCGATGTGTTTATGAATAGTGACTCATATGGGTTTGAGGTCCAGCTTAAAATGCATGCCATCGCATCAGAAAAAGGGGTGGAACATCAGAACATCCCATAGAAGGATGCGATTGTGATCAATCGCATCAGGAAAAATACAAAGGATCCAATCGCAAACAAAAGTATTCAGTTGTGATTAATCACATCGAAAAATAGAAAAGAAGGGTTTATAAAGCTGTGGGGCCCGAACCTTTCAAAGGTTAGCGTTGGTGGTTTGATATGTATGCGTGAGAGGGTTATACTATGGTTGAATCATATGATTAGAGGGTTGCGCATGTGGGTTGCACAAAGCGTTAATACATTGATAATTAGTCATTGAAGATTGAGGGGGCTATCGTAAGCCATGGTCTATTAATGTTCATAATGCTTGTTTGGTGAATACATATGTATGGCTGTATATATATATATATATATATATATATATATATATATATATGTTGATATATATTATATGATAAGCCAAACCATGCATGGAAGGGATTGTGTATTGGCGTATATTCAAATTAAATGGGTCGGAATGATACATCAGCTTATTAATATGTTATAACCTTTGTTTTTGGAAACGCATATATATATATATATATATATATATATATATATATATATACATAAAACTCCCGCTTATAAAGTTATATGAGTATGTTTTCAGATAAGAAATTATAGTTGGGTGCATCCACTTTCAGGCATAGTGGAGATTGCTGCCTTATGACCATTAAAGAGTTTCAATTTAAATCTCAGATTTGAAACTTTAAGGAAGCCAGATATATCATTGAATTTTCCAGATTCTAATTTTATTTGGAATATTTAATTAAATTTCTAGATCATAAGTTCTATATATACAGCATACACACAATCACAGTGAAATTGAATATGCACAGGAATGAATTTGACAGGTGTACAAGCACAGAAAACTAGAAAATATGTAGAAGATAGTGAGCAGAAGAAGGCAGAATAGTTACCTGATAGCAACAGAAAAGACAAAGCTAACAAAGCCAAAGGCTAGAAAATGGGTTGAGTAAAATTTTCTTTATGTAACTGAAAATGTGAATGTAAATGTTGTAATTGATTTTTATTGTTTGTGATGCATTTTCAAGTCTCTGGAAGAAAACAAAAATCCCACTGTAATATTGAAATTAGTACATACAATTATATTTTTCGAAGTGAGCTAGAAAAGATATGAGAAGGCATAAGGCTAAGAAGTATGGCTGTCCATTTTGAATTCCCTAAAGAATACAAACATTCATAAGGAATTTCTATAAATGATATCATATTGATATGCATAAAGAAGTCAGAGAGTGAGGTAAGAGAATGTAGAAATGAAGTAGTAAGGCAGAGGAGAAGGAGGATCTGATAGAGAATCCGAGAAGATGCTGAGATGATGCAGGGCAGATATGAGGACTGATGGACAACTGAAGAGAAGGTACATAACAGAGCTGATATCCAAGGTAAATCAGCAAGTGTTTTTCTTTTGAAAGAGTAAGGGAGTTGGAGCTTCCCTATCAAGTTGTAGCTTGATAGATGTCAGTGGTAGTTGACTGAGGTAGGAGCCTCCTGTAGGTTGTAGCCTGCAGAAAATAGATGGGAGTTAGTGCTTCCACATCAAGTTGTAGCTTGATAAAATGTCAGTTGTAGCTAACCGAGGTTGGAGCCTCATGTAGCTTAGTGCCTACAGAAAATTGATGGGAGTTGGAGCTTGCCTTTGCATCACAACAATAATAAGATGTGGTTTTCTCCCTTTATAGGTTTCCACTTATATCTAGTTTCTATGTGCATTATGTCTATATGCTGATATGGTATATCTATTCTGGTAATACTTGCTGCTCACATATTAAGACTGTTGGTACATTGTCTAATCTGCTTATTAATTGTTGTTCACAATTAAATATTGCTAACATATTATGTTGATCATGAAATGAAGGTGTTAATTAATTTTAATGAAAAGTTTTAAAAGTCCATGAAAGTGTTAAACTAATTCACCCCCCCCCCCCTCTCAGTTTAACTAAGGGTTCAACAAACAATTCACAATCATTGCACATGTATTACATTGACACATAAACATTAGTAACAAGATGGTACTTCTGTTATTAATGACATGTACAGTAAAAAAACATGGAGAGATCACCTTAAATCTACTACGACCTTCGAGCATACCATCCTCTGGATCTGTCCAGCCCTAGCCTCTCAATATTTCTTCCAAGAATATTGCACAATGGATGTCACATAGGGTGGTGAGCATTTCAAGGAAACAAGGGTTTCCTGAAAATATCTGGGAAGTGCAGGAGGCACGGGAATATATCAGACTTGGATAGGGCTCCAACAATGTATAATATATATATTTCTCTCTCTCTTCCTCCCTTAGGCCATTCCCTTGAGGGGCTTTTATACTCCCTCAAATTAGTTTTTTCAGTTGGGAATAGGCTAGGGTGGTTAAGTTATTGGAACAACCGTAAACCCCACCTCTAAAATAGGGAATATATATATATAATGTTTAAAAAGGCATACATGGTTCTCTATGTATGGACTCGCATGTATATGCAAAAAAGTCTGGGTATAGTTGCGTATGGGTTTTAAGAAACTATTTTTTGAGAAATGTGTCCAAGCCTGAAAGGAAGGGTTTCCCAAGGCCAAATTATAAGTCATCAAATATATGATGGTGATAAATGATGCTATAACACTAAGAATTTCTATAGAGGCTGGGTGTCATCGAGGAGTTCAATGGCAACGTGTAAGTTTAGGATCTCATGTTCTATGGGAATCATGGCATCGACACCATACACTAAGTGGAAGGGTGTGAACCTCGTTGATGTTTTCACTACTGTGCGATATGCCCACAGGGTGAAGAAAAGCATGTGGTGCCAATTTTTCTTATGGTTATTCACCATGCGCTGTAACATCGTTTTGAGTACTTTGGTTATAACTTCTACCTGTCATTGGATTGGGGGTAGTATGGTGAAGAAAATTCATGTGTGAATTCGAGGTGATGGGATTGCTCCTAGAAAACCTCATTTTCAAAGTGTTTTCTATGGTTAGAGACTAACTCATTTGGTACACCAAACCAGGCGATGACATGGTTGAACAGAAATGGTGTAGCGGTTTATGTCATGTTGTCATATGTGGGCATGGCTTCTACCCATTTGGTGAAGTATTCAATAGCCACAATAATGTATTTGTGGTTATCTGATGATATCGGGTTGCAAGTCATGAAGTCGATCCCCCATTTGCATAAGGGACTAGCGACTATGACGGGGTGCAAGGGAGTGGGAGGTGCTCTTTCCTTGTGAGTGAAGCGTTGACATTTCTCGCACCTTTTGACTACTGAATTGCAGTTGTAGAATAATGTGGGCAAAAAATATCCTAGCCGTAGAACTTTCTGGGCAGTGGCCATTCCAGAGAGGTGGCCACCACAAGCTCCATTGTGAGAGTCATTAAGGGCTTGCTCAACTTGGTCATGAGTGAGGCATCGATGTAAAATGGCGTTGATGCCCCATCAGTATAAGACATCTCCCATGTGGAGGTATCGGGAGGATTTGAGGCGGATGTGCCTACGGTCATCATGGGTGAGATTGGGTCTGAACTTTTGGTTTCATAGAAATACGATAATATCTCCATACCAAGGGTCGTCAGTCATCACTAGGAAGAGATGTTCTTATGGTAGCGAATCATTGCCTGGTGATCCTTTGGTTTGACTTGGGAGGTCTGTAATGAACTCATATAAAATTAAAGCCTTATTTCTCTCGGGGGAGTGAAAATATAAGTTGAATTATTGTAGTATAACTATCTAGTGAGTGTACTTATGGTTCATTAAACGATGTGTGAGTAGGTATTTCATGGGGTTGATATTTGCGATGACTGTTGTAGTCCTTAAGAGAATGTAGTGGCGAAGTTTTTGGAATATGTGTATTAATGCTAGGGCAGTCTTCTCTTCAGGCTCATATCTTAATGAGGGGCCTGCTAAGGTTTTACTAATGTAATAAATTACATGTTATTTCCCGACAGGGCCCTGCTGGATTAACACTCCATGTTACAGGTCAAAATACCTCCTCATCAGCTCAGAGGAGAAGACAAATATCGAAGGAATACAAGGACCTAAATTAAACCTATTTCTGCCAGGGTAACGCCTATCTAAAACAACATAAGAGCGTTATAACGCAGTCAATCAGTGAATGTGCCACGTTAGTGGCTAAGGCAATGCTCTGTTTACACTGAAGTGCAGCGTTACCCGTGTTTTAAGTTTGAATCGGGAAAAGCCCGTGGAGAATGATTTGAATCTCCGGCTTTCCCTCACAAGAGAGTCAGTTCACAAAGGAAACTGCAACACACCAGTTCATTATTGGTCATTGTCATAAGAAGACTAAACTCCAAAGGAGGCAAAAGCATAGAGATTAAAGAAACATTTAAGTTTTTTCCATTCCAAACTAGTGGAAAGGGAAAGGCAACAATGGCTTTCTCCCTCTCCTATAAGAAGGAGCTTAAGGCTCTTAATTGAAGGTCGAAGGATTGCTAAAGGTTTTTTGCATACTTGTGGAATAGAGAATATTGTTATAAGTGTGAAGGCCAAGAGTCAAAGAGGTTCCTAGAGAGCTTGTTGACTTAGACTTTTTCACTTGATAGATAAGAGAGATTGGGAGACTGAGGAGGGCTTGGTACAACCGACGGTTGTAATCCTCTTTCTTTCAAAATTAACAGAACTGTGTTCATTTTGTCCATTCAATGCTTAATATTGTCGTTTTTTTTGAACATTTACATAGTATCATATGAATGGATCAAATGTGTATAATTTAGAAGTTCATTATATATTCACTTGATTGGTAGGATATATGTTATGTTAGAAATTACACCGGTGCTTTGACTGATTGTAGGATCAAGATTTGGAGCCGGTGAAGAAGGACTCTTGCTTCACTACCTAGCGCTCTCCAGGAGACTCTAAGATCGTCAAAGAGGTAATTCTCTATCGTATTCCATCAAGTTATGTTAAGTTAATATGAACATGCTCATGCCATCTTTGTGAACTACATAGCTAATCTTACTGTCTGCCTCGGGCACCGGAAAGCCCTGAGAGGGATATTCGAAAACCAACAACCCAAGCAGTTTACCCTATAGAAAAATTGGCGACTCCACTGGGGACTTTCCCCATAGTTTCTGGACTATTTCTTCCCTCCTTTCTGCTCTCCTCTGTTCACAGACCCTTCCGACCATTTTTGGATGCCCAGTAGACATATCAAACGCTCGTAGAGTTCAATCCTGTTTCTGTTTGACCACCCGAAGAAATTTTCCCTGGATAATGCTACCTCTGTAGGTTGTCCAGTGCGTTATAACGCTGTCTCTACTTAAATACAATGCATTAAGCGCTGTATTTACTCACAGACAGAGCATTATTCAGCCAAAACCTTGCTGTTCACTGCTATGATTGTGTTTTAGTTGCAGAGTTTTTTGGCCATCGGTACCTCTCATTGACTGAATCCCTATGCTTGTCTACTAAACTGGAATTTCTGATTATTTACTCTTGTTTGAAAAGTTAGTGTCAAAAACATTTACTTTTTAGAGAAGAATTTTTTTTTTTTTTTTTTTCTATATTCAGTTGAGTTTATTCTGAAAGTTTCAGTTCATAGACTGTTAAGAAAAGGTAGATAGAAGTCTGAATCTTGAAAGTTGAACTGTGCTATTTGAATGTTAGTGCATGGATGTTGAAAAGAAACCTCTCCTTGTAGGAATACTCTTCATCGAATTGAATATCTAGAGCATATTTTGCATGGTTTCTTAGGTCAGAGTCTCATTACATTTCATACGTCCACTCCCCCTTCGCAAGACTAATAATCAAGTACACTAAGAATTAAGTGATAATAAAATCAATCATAATACTCTTTTTGAGCTCACACAAACAGTGGTTCAGGCTAGGATCTTGGGTTAGGAAAGTGAGAAAATCACCCAAGATCTCAAAACTTGAGACTAGAGTCATTAACGAGAGAAATCGTGTTGCACTCATATT